>JAOXNN020000004.1:2156423-2184372 GCA_028571205.2 Hydropsyche betteni
TTTAACATGAAGGATTCGGTAGAAAATATGGCTAAGCGACATTTGTCACTTTCGGAGATATTAAGAAAAAAAGTTTACATACATTTAACTAGGAGAAACCCAACATAGTACTGTTATCTTTCGAGAGAATAAGGTATTTTTTATGTATTTATTAATTTTCGTAGTAACAGTACTAATTTTTGTAGTAAATAAAAAAAACTCAATTTTATAATTTTGGCGCTTAGCTTTATTTTCTGCCAAGCCCCTCATATATAATGTTCATAAAATTTCAAAGTATCAAATAACTAAAAATAAATAGACTAAATATGTTCTTCAAAAAATGTGTGCTTAATATTATGCACATTAAAATTTCTATAATTAATTTTTTTTTTTTTAGTTTCGATTATTTGGATTTTTCGCCATCTCGATCCCAGTTTCATTCAGATGATCGAGGTTCTACTATACATCCCTATTAGGGCGTCGTCGTCGTGTTTCTCAATGGTTTTGACAGGACGACCTACTCATATTTGCGAAATATACTGAATCATCGTGCAAATTGCTCATACAGTTACGATCTTACATGATCGATTCTAAATAACGATTTTATGCTAATATTTAATTTAATTATGTTGGAATGTAGACGCTGGTAGACTTGCTTTGACGATTTAATTACTTCAGATCCTCGGAGACTAAGATCGGAAGGATCTCAAATTTAATGCCCGAAGGCATCATCGTCCTTTACCAACCCGGATACCTAAACCAAAAGGGCTCAATTTTGATTTAAAATATTTAATTCGAACAACATGCGTTCATTTTATATAGATTGATATTCGTTGTGCACTAAACTACACAGACGGTCGGTTTAATACAGAACAGATACGTGCGATCAATTATTTAAATCGGTACAATTAGCTAACTAATTTATATCTCCGATCGGGATAATTTCTTCGCAAGAATCCATTAAGCATCAAATGGAAACTGTAACATGTAAGCCGATAAATTTTAAATTCAATTTGATATGCCTGCTGGGAATCAACGATCTGAGACTAAACTGTATATAACAAGGTATTAACACCATCTAATTTTTCATAAAAAAATATGAAAAACTATTACATTCTTTGTATAATATTTTCTAATCGATCCCAAGCAAGCTTTTATAACAATCGTATTGAACCGAAATTAATCACTTTTGCTGCATTGTATATAATAAGTTATAAGCGTTATCTAATTTTTGATATATTATATTACATTAGGTTTTGTCCATGGATGAAATAAAGAATCTTGCTTTGTATATAAAATTTAATAAAATCTTTTGGTCTATAGGCGCCATCTAATGTAGGCGCATCTCTGTCAAATATAAAAGTGTTAACAGATGTTCGAACATGGTTACGCGCAACTAATTGATTTGTTGCGAGCGCAACAAATCAATTAATTGCGCGTAACCATGTCCGAACGTCTGTTAACACTTTAACAGTTGACGTGCCTTACGACAGTGGT
Source organism: Hydropsyche betteni (assembly GCA_028571205.2). Classification (NCBI taxonomy): domain Eukaryota; kingdom Metazoa; phylum Arthropoda; class Insecta; order Trichoptera; family Hydropsychidae; genus Hydropsyche; species Hydropsyche betteni. The sequence continues at coordinate 2,157,900 of JAOXNN020000004.1, forward strand.
GGCAATTTTTTTTCGTTCACGAGCCAAAATTTCCAAATATTTTTTATCAAATATCAGGCGAGCCAAGGAAATTTTAATACCTTCAATAAGTAGGTTGTAAGATACGACAACTGTTTTATTTGACAGAAGACGTTAAACGACGCACCTATACTATCGCATCGTTCATTCACGGAGCGATTACAAAAACTTAGCGTAACAGATACAAAAATAAATGGCATTAATAACTAAATATATTAGTCTCAAATCATTGACAAAGACTTCAGCGAAAGCTTTGATTAGATTCGATTCGATTCAATCGCAATAAAAGCTATTGCAAAATAATCGACTACACAAATGTAGCATAGCAAACACAAAAGACAAAAAAACTACATAATCCTATATATAATATAAAACTAATCGATTCCATGTGAGCTTTTACGTACGATCGAATCGAATCCGATCGGAGCTTTCGCTGCAGTCATGACCTCGGCGCGAACGGGCGGGAGGTGGTGCAGCAAAAAGAAGCCGATGATCGAATGCAGCAACATGCGCATAAGAATGCAAATAAAAGCGATTTGTCGACAACGGAGAATTTAATGAGACAGCGGCAGGTTCCATGGCGGCGGACAAACGAGAACAGCCTCCAAGTAATTAGCGAACCGCGTGCTGCATCAGAAGCGGCCGATGATGAGGCTTCGGTCCGTACCGCGATATATGACACGGCGATGGACTTGTTTCGATGGAATGGTGATATGATGGTGGGTGGGTGATGGCGGATGATGGGGAGGCGGTGCTGGGATCCGATTCACGGGATTTCGGTTGAAAATTTGGGTATCAGGATATATACTTCTTAGACGAATATCCCCTAGATATAAACCCTTCGAAAAAAACTCCTAAGATATTAACCCCCCGTGTAAACAACACCCTATATATTAACCCCCCATGTAAATAATCCCTAGATACTAACCCCCCATGTAAAAAAACATCCTAAATATTAACCCCCCGTGTAAATAACCCTTAAGATATTAACCCCCCGTACAAAAACTTCTACCATGGATAAATATCTGTAATAAAATACGACTTCCAATCATAAAAAAATGAAAATTTACGATGCCCGGGTTAGTTCAAGGATTTTTTCTCTAGGGAGGGGGTATGTAATCAGGAGATAAATGATCTAGAACCGAAAATTTGATCAAGGATTACGTTTTCTGGTTGGTAACCCCATCGTTGGACGATCTTAAGTTTGTTTATTCAATTATTTTATTGTTTGAGTTTTCGTAATAGTAGTAGCTTTGTAAATATGAAAAGTTCTCGAATTTTCATAATGAAAAATAAATAGTATTTTATCAAAACTTTGAATAATAGAAGTTTTATTTTAATATAAAAATAAACTTGTTTTTTATACAAATATAAAAACTAAACGCAAAAAAAAACTAATTGGAATCTTAAATATATTATTTTGATAATAGAAATAACAAAAAATCCTCTTAAGTATTGAAAAAGGTACCAATCAGTACATAAAAAAATATAACAGGAGTTACTCGTTTTCATACCAGAATCCGAAGATTCTACATACGGAGATAAATTAACGTCTATTCAAAACCGACGGATCGCAATAAGAAGAAAAATATGTTCGAAACACAATTAAAAAGCTGCATTCTTAAGATTATGTGATTTGTGAAACATCAATCGGAAATCTTTTATAGGCAGCGTTAAAAGCTTAGATTAACAAGAAAAGACCATAAAAGAGCGTTCAAAGATTAACCAAACAACTGGATACGCATCGCATCCGAACACTAAAAGGAAGATTTAACCGATGAGCAGATACGTACAAAGCCACATTATCGAAAAAACCTTAACGATACATCATTACATCGAAATGATGAGGCTGTCATGCATCATTCCGATCATTTAGATCCGAATGCTGGATAACTACAATTCACCGGCAACGAAACGTGGCGATGAATAGTGAAAAAAGGAGACCCATAATCGTACATGTTTGCACTAGAGCCGTCCGATTTGTTTGCACTGTGAATATTTTCGAGAAACAAACGCGCGAGACGTCGAAAATTCTTCGGCGTGGAAAAAAGTGGCGTGTCGTGTACACAAGTGTGCATTTTTCAATTGTGTCCAAAGTGCTGCACGATTGTGACACGGAAACATGTGAAAGACACGTGTGTGTATGTGCCGAAAAGTGCCACTTTATCGTATCTATGAAAATCACGGTTTGTTGGAACAGTTGGGATGGGTGACACTTTGAAGTATATCATACATAGACATAGGTGTTTGTATATTTATGAAAGATTATCGAAAGTTTTTTTTTATTGTATGAAATGATATGCAGGGCCAACGATCTAGCCTCATTTGTTATCATTGTGATATTTTTAGTGGACAGCGAACAGGATCTAAAGATATAGACTTCGCTGGTATGGGACAGATTTACTCCTTTGTTCCCTATTCCTTATCAATATGATTTGGACTAGTGCGATAAGGTAAAGCCTAATCACATTAGTTGGCATGACTTTATCCTGCAGTGGATAACAAATATGCTCATGATGATGATGAAATGATGAGAGGAAGGTAACTCTCGATGAGTTTTAATCTTGAAAACCAGTCACAGCTTCCTTGACATAGTTGATAGTGAGGTATGTTTTCGTGATCGTTTGTTGAATGTGTATAAAAAAAAGAATAAAAGGTATAAAACTGTACGGAAGTTGAATAGTTTATCAGATATTTTGAGAGTTGATGAGGCTGCTGAATTCGGAAGGTTTATGCTAAGGCTGGTGAAAGTGACTATTGAATAGAATGATTGATGAGTTTATCAGCCTTGCGCGTAATAAATAGGACATTAGAATTCGCTAAAAAAATAATTAAAACCTATTTTTAAAATCCGTATATGTATCTGAATGAACTGTGGGAATCTACATGTTCAATTAAACTAAATTGTTGACCAAATATATGGTTGAAATTAAAATGTTCCATTCGAACTGCTGTATAGCACGCGAGAGATAAATGAATCGATATTTCAAAGAAGATATCATCTGCAGGAAACGACGCTGTTATAAATCATCAATAAAAATCAATTTGAACAACATAATCCTCGCACCGTGCCCATATCCGTTTCCAATACTTGACTTTAACAGCTTTTAATAAAACGTGACACTAAAAGTGTGCGATGGAAATTTAATTAAACATCCTCGACCCGCGGAGGGTCCGATGAGCCGAAATTCAAATTTCGAATGACGCAACACATATTAAAATTCGACGATTTTTGAAGGAGACGCCATTACGAAATTAAGCGTCTCTGATTTTGAACGCAGGTGTTCTTCATTTTATATCGCAGGTATCGGAAAACTACGGTCCGCGGACCAAATGCGGTCCACCGTTTGTTTTCAATTTGGCTGGAGGGTAAATAATATTTTTCGCATGAAAAACTAAGTTTAGAAATTGTTGACTTCAAAAAAATATAAAAATAACAGCAGATATATATTTTTTGATTTAGAATTAAACCATACTTACTAAAACGTTTTTCAGATTTAGATATGAGTACAAAAGACAATTCCATGTTTCGAAATCCATTCGATTTTAAAATTAAGAAGCTTCTTTTAGACCTTCAATTGAAAGTGATTGATCTTAAAATGATAAGTTTTAAATTTAAAATATAGATTTGTTTAAATATAGTCAAAAAAGCGATAAATAATGAATTTGCCACACTTAAATTACGGCAGAATATTCTAATTTTTTATTTAAATAGTAAAAAAAAATACCGGATACAATTCTGTTCTAATACAATTTCGATAAGCATTACTTATTAGGGAGACTATTGCCGATAAATAACTCAAACGGACCAATAGTCTCACCTCGTCTGTCAAACTAGTGGTCATTGCGATCGCAAAAGTGGTCAGCGAGGGCGCAGTTCGCTCAGTCTTTACCTCGTTGCCCCCCGGATGTTCATTGTGATTTGCTTTGTGGAGTCAGTGAGCTAAAAGTCTAGTGCATAAACTTGCATATCGTTGTCTGAGAGCCTCTTCTGCTGGTATCGGTAAATTTTCAATTTTCATCAGTAAATAAAAAAATTGTGTTTCGAATCTTTGAAAAATATTGTTGCCTTTTTGAAAAAATTTTTTAAAGAAATGTCGGTTTGTGTAGACTTATGGTTTATTATTTTATGGTTATTCATTCCTTTTTTCGGTTTTCTTAGTTTTCACGCTGACAATGAGCCTAAATTTTTACGATCTGACCCTTTCAAAAAAAAAGTTTACCGACCTCTTCCGTATCGCGATTACGAACGGACTCGAGTGTCATCATCGTAGAAGCTTCAGAAAAAGTTAATTATTCAACCGAAACAAAAGTTTCCTTTTGACGAGTTTCCCAGGAAAATTTCCGGGCGTATTTGTGTTTGTATGCGAAGAAGCGTTGTAGGTTTGTTTGAGCGATGGAATCCCATATTCGCGCATCCGATTTGTACACATTGTTGTGCGTGCTCATTGTTAAATTTATGCAACGCGCGTGGGGTGTCAAAGGTAAAACTTTAATACTGTTCTCCCATTATATACGTAAACGGCAAATATGTTAAGGAGTACCGCAAACTTTGCGAATGATTTACAACGCGGGAGTGAGTAAGGAAACGGCGCGATAAATCAATCGATTGAATTTCTATGAGCGGCGAAAATAAATAATGCACAGCGGGCATTGAACGCCCACGCACGTACTGTGAAAAAAATTATATACATAATTATTTAACCGTAAAGCGTTAATCTGGTCCATTTGCGGTATTAAGCGCCCGTTAGCGCTTCTAAATCTATAAGCTAGGTTTACGGCTCGATAAAATGCACGATCGCTTTATAAAGCGACTTTGTACAGGGTGGCCCCCAGAAAGAATGAAAGGTTTTGAAAAGTCATAATTTGTTTCTTATTCAATCATTTTTTTATATATTATAAACCCTTGGAGATTGAAATGTTCACGTATGATGTCCGTCAATGAGTAAAACCAATCGGTTTTTTTATTCCAGTGAAAGATCAATTATTGAAATATTTTGATGTAAAATTAATTGATAATCAAGTACATTTTTATTCAAACGAGTACATCAACAAACAAAATTGTTGATTTTGGGGTACTGAAAACGCTAAGAACCTTTCAAACATTTCAGTCTTTCGTTAACATACAGTATATATTATATAATATAATAAATACCGGACATAAGGACATATGTGCCATTTTAAAGATTTGAGATAGAGAAATTTCCATAGTGGCGTATAGAACCGATACAAGTTCTTTGTTGAAATAAAATATTAAAAATCTATTTTGGGGATTTTGACCATATTTTAAAACATGAGCATTGGTATATTACAACGTATTTCTGGCATAAAACTGATTTTACATTTAATGGCACTTACGCCCTCATTTCATGTCCGATATTCATATTATTTAACAAGCTTCAAAAGTGTTTCGAAAAAGATCTTTTTCGTTCTAATTTAGCCACTTGAATATACTGTTCACACGTGTTTCGAGCGAGACGATTATCATATACTAGCGGCAAGACAAATATATAATACGTTATGTGTATGTGCTCTGAGAGCAGCAAAGCAGTCAGGTCTGATAATCAGGTGGTTCAGTAGAACGGAAGCCAACTACTCCGATCCACTTCTAAGCCTTCATGATCATGATCTCAAGAAGCAGCGAAATATAAGAGACTAGTGTGTGAAAAAAAGGCGGGAAGACATACATCTTTCGATCGCTTTTTGGCTTGAATGACGAACTTATTGATCTGCCGGGAAACGACGCACGAAATGAGGTCAATTTAAAAATTCGACGGGATATTTACTTAATGTTGAAGGGACGAAGTTTCCTTTTGGGATTCGCAAATTTGTGGCCACTGGCGCTTAATGGCTCACGAACTCGAATGCTGCAACATCGACGAAAAGGCTATTTCGGCAGTCGGATTGTGGTTATATCCGCTCAACTAAAATATCCTTTTAGCTGAAACAATTAGACGGAGTTTCGTCTCTCGAGTCTTTGACTTTTGTGATCTAATTTAAATTTTTAATATTCCACGCGATTCAATTAAAAAAAAAAAAACAATCGCCTTCAACGGAGAAAGCGAGTTGATTGATATTAATGTTTGATATAAATCATATTTTATTTTGAAGAAACAATAAAAAAAGAGTCTGACAAAAACTCACGTACACACAATAGTTGAAAAAACATGTGGGTTAATGGGTTATATATGAAAATGCAAGGTTGGCATAGTTCAACGATCAAAGCTGTTATGGTACGTGTTTCCCTTCCGTTTATGAGCATTCTAGTCGACTTTCCAATTGTTGGTTCGTATTTGCAAACATATTGAGAATCGCAGAACGTCATAGTGTATATTCGCTATATTGATAGTTGTCTTACCCGTATCGCGACTTGCCCACGCCAAATGTAAACAGATTATGGCCATAAACCACTTCAGATATTATATAAATATTTTTTCTAATTAACGCTCGAAGATGTTGACTGGATAACTTCAGCCTATTTGGAATTAATCGTAAAAGTATGGCGCCGAACGAGTCAACCGAACAAACTCAAACCAATTTAAGTAAGATCCGAATGTACACAGATTTAATAAATAACCACTTGATAAATCAGTTTATTTTTTGCATCTGCGCATAATAAATCAAAAGGATCGTGGAATTATTATGAAATCGGTATGCGACACAGACCTTCTTTCTAGGCAGGGCACAATGCGAGATCATCTCCTTTGGGATTTTTTGAATGGGTGTATTTGAATACATAAATCATTTTATTCGTTTTTCATCCTCCCTGCATAACTTTCAAAGTTTCCCCCTTCACGATCGACTTGGTACAAGAGACATTCCGGATGATAGATATTCTTTCAGCATTACTATTTCGGACCCGAAATATGAATAGAGGACAAATTTCATACACAAAAATAATTGATGATGCATGATACGTTCATAAGACATTCAATGAAACCATTTCAGTACTTTATCGTATAAAGGCAATTCGTACGTATTCAATTTGTGTCCAAGGATTCATATAAATTGATCAGATTCAATTAACCGCCGATATAATACATTTCGTCTAGACGTAGAAATTGGACGCGTTTCCAATTGTCGAGATTAAAAACACAGAAATAAATCAAATCACTGGAAGATAAGTCACATTACGGACCGGCGAACAGTTGATGGATGATCTCGTTTTCCAAATTAAGCACATTCGCCACAATTGACCGCAAAATGGATGAACGTCGATTGATTTTTACGACACCGGGAAACCGGGGGAGACACACTCCATTGGATGCCAGGATTGTGAAGGGAAAAGGGTTCTCTTTGATGCCGACAAAACTCATGTATGTGGCATCAACAATGAGGGCAATGTAGGTTTGATCCGGACCCATTCAATTTGTACAATCGCAACTCATTTGTTGCGTCGTTCGAATCGTCCGCAACAAACAGTAAACGGTATCGAATTTTCAAATAATTTACTGGGATCAAAGGCGACGGAATCGCAAATATTTATATACAGTCGCTTTTTGAATGAATCATTAGAAATTCGCTACAATTAAATGCGAAACACGCAGCCGTTTGAATCGCAATATGTTAGGTCAAGGCAAAAGTTTTGTCATTTTTTTAAATCAAATATCGTATTTTAAAACCAAAACCATGCGATGCAGTATCGCAATTTTTATCGGTAACTTTTTTTATCTTCAACACGATCACTTTGATATTTTGACGTAGATCAACATTAATCATCAGTCGTAACATGTCATCATAATGTTTATCAGTTAATGAAAAATTCTCAGATCTGAATTTCGAAAACCACAAATGAGTGATTCTAACATTAACTGTATCTCTGTTGCATAAATTACAAGTATTTTCGGTTGCCACAGTCGCCTTAATATTTTTAGAAAATTTGTAGTGAAAGATTCCATAAGTGCACTTTATTATTAGATATTTCAAAAATTAACATATACTGAAAATAAAATATCTTCTACATAGTATAATAGTTTTGATACAGATGTTAAAAAATATTTTACTAAGAAAAAATCTGATAAAACTTATGCATTTACCTAATATCTCGTGGAGAACAAACGCGACCGGATCGTTATGTTCGTTTACGGATGCTCCACTTCCGCTCGTAGGGATATATCCTTCGAAAGCGAAAAAAATTGGGGCATTTCTCAAAAAAAAATAAATTTAATAGGGCATAAAGTGCGCGAAATAATGGCGAACGACGAGGGTATGCTGGCGCCATAATGGCCTCGCATTACGACTTCGCAAAAGGGTAGCTTTGCGGCGATTTTATTTAATTTCGACCGTTTTTATTAAATTCGCTCCGTCGAAATTGTTGTGACAGGAATAATTGAACGAAAAACCGATAATGTTTCGATAAAACGGAACTCAATTTAATCTCAATTTCGGGCAAAGTGCGAAGAGAAAGACAATACCCAGAAGACAGGTAAAGATGACCTTTTCGCTCGTAAACTAGATTAATATGTATTGTTCAATTACTGAGGCGATAAGTTTTAATCAATTAAACGAGCATGGACACAAAAACGATATTTATATTCATTATTTTGCAAAAATGATAAATTTTTTATGATTATACTTAATTTTTACGAATGCTTTCCGGAAACAAAATCGTCTATACGACGTGAAACTTTGAACGCCCTCGAGAATTTTTGAAAATGTAAATACAGCAGAATGAGATGCAATTTATTCGTATACAGTAGAACCTCGATTATTCAGATTTTCGATTATCCGGATTGATAAAAAAACATTTCACAGATGGAATCAAAAAAATGTGACTGCGTTAATTATTATGTTGAGAACCGATGGATACATTACATTATGTTTACAAATTTTGTCAGTATCAAATAACCAAAAATAAACTACGTTTAAAAAATATTGAAAGTTTCTATGCATAATTATGCATGCTAAAAATTTTTATAAATAATTCAATTTAATTTGTAACAAATTCATAATTTCATTATTTTTTCTTGCCTCGATTGTCCGGATAATTTCTATCCCCGTACAGTCCGGATAATCAAGGTTTTACTATATATACAAATGCAAGTTTTCCATGCAATTTATGGGGAAATCAAAAAAATTTTCCGCTCGTTTTATTAGAAGAGCACAAAAGGCACCCTCCGCGCCGATCCAAAGGGACAAAACATCCGAGTTATAATATAATTTATTTTTATTGTGGCCCTTTTTCTTACGATTTCACGCTAGGGAAGTCGAATAATAACGTCGGACGAGGGAAATATCTTACTGTCGCTATTCTCAGATTTTCCCTCGTTCGTTATTCCGATATGGAGAAAATCCTCGCGGGAGGGATTTCCGTATTCGCACATGTGCAAATGTAAATAAACTCCGTTCCGATTGGGAAATAACGAGGACTTATATTCGAAAGGTGTCACTTAAAGTTGCGCAAGATTTATAACTAACTAGACGAATTCTGATTGCGTCGACTGATTTTGAACGAAATTTGCATGATTGTTCTCTATCTGACGTGTGGTAGAAACTGTGCAAGAACCTGTTCTCCATTACCAACAATCTGACCAAATTCATGACATATACGGTGATCCAATCGACCTGTCATACTCGAGGCATTTTACACTGATTTCGCATTGATTTACATATTATATATTCAAGGCTCAATGCGAAATCATTACAAATTACTCGCCCTAATATATTCATCAGCGATATAATGTTATGAACTTTATTCGTATATAAAAAAATGAGGTGCGAACATAACGTAATAAAAAAGTTTTGTATAAGTATTGCGCAATCGTGAAAGATCATTATTATTTCGTATACACCCATCCTGCGATTTATGCGGTCAAACATAAAGTTTTTTTTTGTAATAGGCGTATTTTGAATTTGTTAAAAAAAGAAAAACAATCATCGATCACGGAATTTTAAAATAAAAAAAACTACTCATGATCAGAGTGTTCTCAAAATGTGGAAAAACTTGATTATTTTAAGTGATGAAAGTGATTTCGAACTAACGAAAGAGAAAAAAAAATATTTTTAGAATTTAGAAGATAGAAACGAAAAAGAGGATGAATGAATATTATTTTTAAATAAATTATTATATGAATACATTTTTTCAATTTTCAAGTGTATTTAAGACTCTTATTACGCGAATTTTTTGGGAAAAACCTCCATATTTTGGTACAGACTTAAAGTCACTATTTACGCGGTTTTTACTCTAAAATTTATCTCTTGTGTATGTTTATAGTCTTTTTCACGTGGATTTTTTTGAACCGATCTCTCTATTTAGTTTCGATTTAAAATCTTGGCTTACCCAGTTTTTATTCTGGAACTTATATCTTATTTTTTTGTATGTTTATAATCTTTTTATGTGAATTTTCTAAAAACTATTTTACAATTTAGTAAATACATTTAAAATCTTTATTTATGCGTTTTTTACTCTGGACCTTATTTTTTATTTTTGTAAAGATTTATAGTCTTTTTTTACGCAATCACAGAATACATGTACTGCTTAAATCGGGAGATGGGTGTATAATAAAAAAAAATACATTAATATTACGCAATTGCGAAAGATCATTATTATTTCGTATGCTAATTAAATTAATTTTTTAAACACATATTGAGAAATCAAATAATTTTTTTTAATTAGATCTAAAGCAAGACCACTCATAGAATTATATTTTATCAGTGTAGACATGACTTAACAAAACATCGTATAAGTGACACGCTCGATTCAATCGTAAAATCAAATATTGTTGCAATTCGCGAACAGGTTGTTGCACACGAAAACAAGTATTTTTTTATTTTATTAATTCAATAACATACGTTCGGACACACAGAAAGTTTCTCTAGCCACAGTGACACGAATGTATCGCAATTGCTAATTATTGAATCGAAGCAGACGGAGCTAGTTAGACTTTTTTGCGTAGAAGCAGTTCCATTTTGGCGCGAACGTGTCGAAAGGTTAAAAAAATTGATTGCGTTTAAATTGCCACCGAATTAGTTTCGATTTTGATGTATTTTTAATGAATCGACGTTTTCTAAAATTGAGACATAATCTGAGGTCATTGGTTCGATAATTAAATCGAATCTACGCGTTGTTTTTTTTTTTTTTAAATTGCAATTTTTATTATGAATAGAAATTGAATTCGTTTCAAGTGTATAAACATGCAATGAATTGTTGTGTAATTAAAGAGTCAATGACGTCGCAGAGAAATTTCATTTCGTAAACAATAGAAGTGCACCTGAAGAACTAAACATTCATTGAATTGTCAGTGAAATTAATTATGATGAAATCCAAAAAAAAATAAATTGGTCGATACATAGATAAAAATTTTCAAAAAATTGTTAAGAAATTCTTATCACAACGACAAACGAATCAGAGCACAACATTGCGACCTGTCATAAACTGCATCTTATCAAAACAATATCGACCTTAATTATAATCAAAACGAAAATTCCACAAATGCGAAAACAACTCACCACTTATACAGAATCAGCAAATCATCAACAACAATAAATAAACAACAATCAAACAACAGAACACGTCCCGAAAACGGCACAGCCGCGCAAGAAAGGTTTCAAACGCCACAGTCCCGAGTCCCACGGGCGTCACCGGTGGACACTCCCGGTCGACGGCAACGGTCCCGGTCACTTTCACGCGCGTGAAATTGTACGGTTTGTTATTGCGAGGTCGTGTTTGTGTCGCGGTTAAGCACGTGCTCTAGCGGCGGAGAGCGCGGGCCGAGTGAGCGCCGGCGCCGGGTGTAGGTCTGTACGCGTTTTAGGGGAGAGTCGGCGGGTTTGGGCGTGCGTTTGTTTTTTTTCGCGCGTGAGATTGATCTGGCGATGAGCTGTTGATTGCTTTGTTTTGTTTAATTGGGTGTTGATTGTGTAGATTGTGTGTGTTGTTTAGAAATTTTTGATCGATTGATGTTATGAAATTTTCAATTGAATGGTTGGGTTGGATTTTTAAGATGGTTTCGTATTTTTCACATGGATGGGTAATTTGATAATGAGTAGTCAATTGTGTTTTGTATTTTACATTCTCGTTATCGCGGTGATGAATATATGATAAAAAATATTTATATAGTTGAAATCTATAGTCGATTCGTTGAATTTGCAATCCAAAACTGTATATTATTTTAACTACAAAGTTAGGTTCTTATTATCCCAGTATTAAAAAAGCATGAAATATTAAAAAAAAACCTAAATATTTCCATATCATTCTAATTTAAAATTGTATGGTTTTCAAGTTTTTGTTTCACATAGAAAAACCATCAATTAGATTGTATATTTTGAAGTTAATTCTTTCTGATAATCATCAGAAAAGAATGCAAAGAAGATTTCAAAAGATGATGATTATCAAAAGATGTTCACATACTGGGAATGCTTAGAAATCTTATATGCATATTGTTTTAGCTTATAATATACACTTAAATATTAATTTAAATTCGTTTGTAAACCATACAAGGAAGGTATACGGGGAAACTATCAAATTAACAGTTCCAACATGATTAAATTTGAGTACAATCGATTTATAATGCATTTTTTTAATTTTTAGAACTTGTTTGTAATAATGTCACGAAAATCTTGTTAGATCGAATTTGGTAATAACGATGTTTAATTAATAAAAAAAATTGATCGTCTATCCATCTATTTAAACTAGCTTAAGTATTATATTTGAAATTACATTTAAAATGAATTATAATTAAATTTTAGAATTATATAAATATAATAATAGCACCTCATATAATATTAATTTATAAAGACTCCGTTCGAAAACGAGCATGGGAATTTCAATCCAAAGAAAAAACGAAACAATGGGAAGCGTTCCCGAAACAATGACGCGACTTATGTAAATGACGATTAAAACTTAAGATATAATTGTTCGCGCACAACATAATAAATGCACATTACATGATTTCGTAATCCGACCACCGCCAAATTACAATATTCACGAAATCATAACGTGGCAATTTGCACAGTTTACAACAACAAATCAAACATTTAAACGGACATTACTCACGCGCATTACGACATGCTTATTTTCGTATCTGATCAAATTAAATTGGCTCGTATTTTTTGGGTTAAAATTTTAGCATGGTTACAGTCTGAATTTATATATTATTGGTCAAAATTCATGGTCAGAGCACAATTCAGAATTTCATTGATTAGAATTTAAGCGGCTAGAATAAATATCATCTGGTCAGAATTTATATTAAACGGTTAGATTTTTCGGTTAACAATATTACTAGGCCAGGTGCCCGCTGCGATTTGTAGTCGCGGCAATCGTTTAGTTGCGAAAATGGAACGCATTGTTTTGGGTTGAAATGCGCCCATAAACCATTATGAATTCAGACCTTACATCATTTAATTTTGCACCAATTAAATTTGAAGCACGAAACCAGCCGAGCGTCCCCCGCGTTTAGTCGATTTGCGTTCAAACATCAATGGAGTTTACGCGTACGCCATACGCGAACGTAAAACTGGTGTCGAAGGATAACGATCCGTAAACAACAGATTTTTGCGAAAACTGCAACACATAAATCAGCATCCGTAGGGTGAGTTAGGGGTTAACGAAAACAAAGTGTCGGAGGGGAGCAGTCATCGGTTTTAACGGCGATCACGCATTTTCATTTGTTCGATTCCGATCGTTTATATCGCGGATAACGATTTGTTTTATCTGGTGTCGACATTCGCTTTTTATTCGGGGAATAAAACCATGATTTTGTATTATATGTTATATCATATGCAACGCATATAAAGTTCATTGCAGGATTTTTTGATACGATCGGAAGTCGGGGAATTTTTCCTTATCGCTTATGCCCGCTACGTGTTGATAAATAACTTCCAAGGACCTGGATTCTGAAAATAATAATAATATAAAATTTATTCATAAAAGTACAGGCTAAAAAAGTGAATATCGGATATAAAAAAAGATTTAAGTGCCAAAAAATCCTAAATCGGTTTTATGCCAGAAATACATTCTATATATCAATCTCTGTTTCAAATGTCCACAAAATCGGTTTAATTGTATACATCAACATTGAACTTAATATCAATAGTTTTTTTTTTTGAGAAAAACCGTTGTATCTCAAAATTATAAAAATGGTACTTACGTCTTTATTTATTTCCAGTATTCAAGTATAAATTCATATGGCATAACAGGTATCAATGGCGATGGAAATATTTATTGCCAATTGGATAATGATCTTACAATCAGATTAATCGTGTGCAATAATTTTTTTTACACATGGACCACTCTGTATATTGCTTAACGTAAGTGATCGGTCAATACTGGCTAAATAAACTATTCTTGTATTTGAAAATATGTGAGCGGTAAACTACAAAATATTTTTTTATCTTAATTATTGTAATGATAAAAGTGGATGTGTGAAAAAGTTCGTAGTGGTCAAGGTTTCAACAATAAAAAATATTTAAGTGTTTAGATATCGCAAGTAAAAAATATCAGCGAAACGGATGATTCAAGAAACCCGGTTTTGGATGAAAATATAATATTTAAATTTACAAAATAATAACTTTAGAAATTTAAAAGACATATAAGGGTAAGAACAGCAGTGGTAGACCATATACCTGTAGTAGACCAACTCTCAGAAAAACTCAAAATTAAGCTTTTATAGAAAATAATCTTTCGGAAAGGGTTTGATCAATAAGCCGCGATAAGCAGCTTATCAGACGAAAAATTATCATCTTTAAAAACCTTAATTTTTATGTTTTTTTGATAGATGGTCAACTACAGGTAGATGGTCCACCATTACTGCTTATTCATTTTACAATAAAATAATTCAAATACGAATAGATTTGACGTTGCTAACTTGTACACATACTGTATGTATTATATATGTCTGTATAGCCACATCCTGAAAAAATTCTACAAAGTATTTTTTTTAAGATACACAAAACCAAAGAACACAACTTTGATTTATAGCGTTTAATCCGCTCAAAAGCATTCCTAATTTTGGTAAAATAATAAAAATCAGTTATAATCTGTTAAAAATAATAACGAGCCGACGCGTTGACAGATAACGGAAACCCGCCCACCGGAAAGATAATAAAACCGCCGAAAGACGCAGACGATACACATAATTACGTATAAATAAAATTCATCGAAGGGATATTCTCGTTTATACAAAACATCTCCAGCCTTTCCCTGAGCTTCTCCCGGATAAAAGCGGCACATATTTCGCCCTAAATTGCCCTTAATGTCCGCTAATGATTTCCACGAGACGTATATCGTCTCTGGGACAATTTCCTTCTCCATCTTCTTATTTAAATCGGGCCCGAAATGCGATAAATGCTGTTGAAATTGCCGAATTCGGTTCCGTTTCGGTGCACGATGAATAATGCATTTTTCCGAGTTTGTTTGCTTTTTCGTGATGCATATGTGGGCCGGTCGAATAGCGTCGGTCATTTTCGAAATTTTAATAATTTTAATAGGTGTGGTGTCGTTAAGTGGCGCAATTGATTAGATCGCATGTTTTTTTGCATTGTTTGAACTAGATTTTCTCGTGTTTGATAAAGAGAAAATTTTCGAATCGGCCGGATATTAGAAAAAGTGATTTTTGTTGATTGTGTCAATTCAAGAGTATGATTAGAATCGATTGAATTGAAATTTATTTTTGCTATACAAATTGAAAGTATAGGGACAGTCTAATGTGATATCATTAAATACGATTTCTAAATAACTATATTTATTAGGTCAATGTATAAGTTTCATCACATTTTTTTGATGGTCAAATATTTTTTCTTTTCTAATGAATAAGATCTGTATTCTAACTTTTCTATCATATGCAGGATACTTCCTTTTCAGTATCTGTTAAGTTTTGGCCTAGCCAGTGAACAGTAAACAACCTATATACATTTTTGAAATGTCCAATAATAAAATGTATTTATAACATTATTCACTGTATAAATTTTATAAAAATATGGCAATTAAAAATACTTACAATGTGTGCAGCAGATATGCAGTTTACGTCACTCAGTTGAAGTTTTGAAAATTTAGATCTGGGAATTTTTCATTAACTGATAAACCATTGATAGTGTGACCTTTGGAGACTGATGATAACATATTACTGATTATAATTAATGCTAATCCACATAAAAATATCAAAGAGATCGTGTTTAAACTATAATATAATAGAAATCAACTGATAAAAAGTGTGATATATGTATCGTATCGATTCAGTTTCGAAATTCAATATTTATTGAAAAAAAATACGTGAA
Source organism: Hydropsyche betteni (assembly GCA_028571205.2). Classification (NCBI taxonomy): domain Eukaryota; kingdom Metazoa; phylum Arthropoda; class Insecta; order Trichoptera; family Hydropsychidae; genus Hydropsyche; species Hydropsyche betteni. The sequence goes on from JAOXNN020000004.1 coordinate 2,174,130, forward strand.
AACTTTTATAATGATCTAATAGTAATCAAAATTTTAAAGCATAAAAACTACGTTTCAATCTTCTCGAAATACCAAAACACTTTATCGTTTTTGTATTGAAACACGCAAAGTTCAACGGTCACAAATTGATTAGATTTTTTTTGCATCTGAAAAATCAAACGGTTCCCCGTTGTTCGACGCCATTCACGCTTCACTTTCAATATCCTGAATCGCCTCGAAGCCTGAAATAGACGACTTCTTCCGCGGCCGGTGTTTTCTAGGTGCGGCAAATTAAATTTGTCCCAAAAGCAGTCTATACGTATCTATATTTTCGTCTTGCGGCACTACGCGGGTGGGAAGACTTCGCGAACGAAAGTTGCGCACCGAAAAAAATATAAATAAAAATGGAACGGGAGAAATAAACGTTCGCTTTAACCACGGAGCGAAGTTGGGTCGGAAAAAAAAGTGGTGCGTAAAATAAAAAGATGTGCGCTATTACGGCTGATTGCTTGTTTTGGTTTGGGCTCTTCCCGTTTGGAACGAAAAGCGCCACGCCGACTAGCTGGGACAATTCTGACGAATTATCACTCTATGATGCTCTCTTTTCTTGATTGATGCTGAAAGAAAATTGTCTTCAGACGAAAGAAATGATTCCGCATATATCTTTTGACCTTAGGATCCATTCGTTCCAAGATATTTCGAGATAAAAGTAGGAAACCTTTTGAAATAACGGAACGAGACGGATTCAGACATTACATAACCAGAAATTGTATACGAAAAATACTGTAGTCCTTTCACATCATTATATCCAATTGGTAATTAGAATAATAAGAATACCAATTTTCTATATATATAATGAAATCTTACATGAATTCTACGTAATAATAACTAAGGATTACAATACCAGTATTTCCAAAATCGATACTACCTGATTTTAGTCAAAATTCGACCTCCGGTACTACCGATATTGTAAAATAGACTACCGGTAGATACCAAAATAAAAAAGATTTATTAAATTATTCATAAAAAAAACTATATTAAAAAAAAATCAAAATATTGGTTTTGATATGTGGAATGAAAGAGTGAATCTGATATCGTTCGTTAAAAATTAAAGTATTTAGAAATTGTTAAGAAATTTTTAAAAACTGTTAGCCATATTAGTGTAGAGCCCAAAAGGGTATTTTCACCTGGCGGCTTAATTAATTTGCATAAAAATAAGGTCTAGATCAGAAGATGAAAGTTTAGATACGGTATGTTTTTATTAAATTCTATTTTAATACCAAAAACGATTGTTACTAAAAATTTCTAAATTTTTTATGTTTATTATAGAAATTTTTTATTCTTTACATTGTTATTTAAATTTATGACGAATAAAATAATTTAATGGTCTATATTTTTTTTCGAACTTTAATGGTCATAAAATTAATTAATTAGTGTTTTATTACCAGTTAATTAAATTTTTCGAATTCATTCTATAAATAAATCAATACCGTTATTACCGATAGTGATATTTTTTTCAATAATATCACTATTGGCAAAAATCAACAATTTTAAAATCCCTAATGGCAACCATTCTATCCCAAGATCATCCAAAAATCTTATCTAACTTTTCGATTGTTTACAATTCATATATTCGAATCGGTTTTCCATTAAGCCTGCACGGGAAGGATCATCATTTTTGAATTCGATATCATTGTATGTATGTGCACTATCAGATATCTCTGTGATCCCGATTCAGAAGCCGGTAACCATTACGTTTCGAATGTAATACGAGCGCACATTACGGAACAAAGCGTCGCTAACGAGAGAGAGGCTTCTATTTCGGGCAAATGAATCTCCATTTATCCGAGCTCTATCATAATTAGATGTTGTGTGGATAATTATAGATATGATATTACAGTGGCGGCTCGTTAATAGTCGTTGCAGCACCCCCGGAAAAATTCTGAAAAAATTGCATTTAAGATTATGTTCGAAAATTTTAATTTTAATGCGTGCAGATAGATTTTAAGATATTTATTTTTCAAACAGAAATCTCTTAGACATTTACCCCCCCCCCATGCAAAACCATCTTATCAATAAACCTCCCGTCAATCATACAAAATACTTAAAAATAATAATTAATCTATATACGAGTGCGATGGTATAAAATATTTAATGTCCAGCCATTGTTTAATATTAAAAAAAATAGATATTAAATCAACGAATCAAAGTTTATATTAGGACGGTTTATTATATGAATCTTGCATCGATTTATCGTAATATTTTTGAATAAAGTGCAATTGTTAATAATTTTATCGAAATAAGAAATCAAATGTATGAAATAAAAAATTCTTATGAGGTTAATTGTTAAGTAGTTTTTGCACGGGGGAATAAATGAAAATTCTTAAAAAATTTATTTTTTTGGACACTAGTATGCAGCACTCCCATAATTTTAATCCACGTGCCGCCACTGCATGATATGAATGCTTGTTTGCAAATATTCCGCTTTTGTGCGAATAGACGAATCCGCACGCGTCGGAAATCTTATCGGTGGATCTTCAATGGAAAAATGAGTTTCACGCGATTGAAATTTTCCCTTTCGCTTTCTATTATGCTGTTTTTTGTTATGAATTGATGCGTTTTTCCAGCGTTTATCACATTTTTTTATTATAGTGACCTCCCCGGCGTGAACTTCCGCCGTTCTCACGCGAATTCTTATTAATCATGTCGTGAAATTTGTTTATTTTAAAGTTCCCAATAGAAACTTTTAGGTCCGTCGATACGCGTTCCTTTCACTCTTGTACGGCAGAAAGTGCAACGTAACCGAATAGTTAATATCAATTACATTGCCGTTTAACAGTGTCAGTCTGTACGAAAAAAACGGTCCAGTTTCTATAAACATACTTTCGAATGAAAATCAGTCAAACGGAAAGATTTTACGAGCGACACGTAATACTCGAAAAATTTTCTCGGCTCTTTGAAGTCGGAAACCGATCATCGATGTATGACTTTTTATGACATGAATGACTTTAAGATTTATATGTTAATTTTTATGATTCTGTCTGCAGAGATGATTCAACATTTCACGATCCCTTCACAGTGATAAGTCGATATACGAAAATAACACGTTTGATTCTCGCATTGTAACTATTTATTGTAACGTATACTTTCTTAACTATTTATAGATGAGTTAACCTTTTGAATAGAAGTGAAAGTAGATTCATAATCTATAAGAGAGCGAACTCGCGAATCTGGATGTGCACTCAATGCCTTTCGATGACCCAAATATTTACCAATTCTTTGCCGATAGTTCAATTTTATTATACACAATGCGGCGATCATTTCTCTTTCGAAAACCGTCATAAAAATGAAAGCTGCCTGCTTTTCTCGTACGAAATTGACAGCGTATAAAATGTTATTTATGTCATATCTAGGGTTTCTGGACTCGACTCAAATCGGACTCAGACTCGTAGGGTAATGACCTTTAACCCGGACTCGAAGCTTGGGATTAAAAATAGTGTTTACTCAGACTCAGACTTGTCAGGTGACCTTTAACCCGAACCCGGGACTAGAGTTTCTGGACTTGATTTGACTCGGACTCAGACTCTTTGGGTAATAAATAAATGACAGTAAGAAATAAAATTAATAAAAAAACCATTAATAAATTATATCACAAATAATAAATTCGACTTATCAAATTCGAAACAATTCACAATTATATAAAACAAAATGGATCGGTTCGCAAGAAAAAATAGTACAAGTTTAAAAAATGCAACACATTCAGTAATCGGATAGCACTATGTTAACTATGTTATATCGGTTTATTTTAATATTATATATTAAATTTTGAACCCGGACTTGCCTCGGGTTTCTGAAATGTTGGATTCGGACTCGTCGTTGTTTTTTTTTTTTTTTGAAAACCCAGATTTTCAAAAACCTCACTCATATCGCTAAACCTTATATGAAAGACCAACAACTTTTAAGGGCATACGCACTTCTCGTTCAGTTCAATGCGCCGGCAGGAAGCGAAGGATCAAACTCGCAATTGCCCATTGCAATAGGCACCTGTAACTACTCTTAAGCAATTGCTCAAAGTGCAATTGCTCAACAGATAAACAAGATACATATCAAGCTCACAATCAGTTGCATTCATGCTTCAACAACCACAGTCGACAATCCATTAGCGGCTATGATTCCTGTCCAGATTTTGTCACAATGGCGAATTTCGGTCAAATTGCGTTACGGCAGTTTGTTTAGACGATAGCAATTTAAAAAAAAAAAACAATGAACACAGCCGTCAATTGATATTGCGGACGTCGCAGTCACAGTGTCTATCGAGAAGGATGTCTCTAATGAATTTCCGTTCGATTGAATTATGTTGCGACGCATTCGGATTGTTTCGGGGTCAATTTGCAACGTTAACCCTTACATTATGTGAAGTTGGATGCCGCGTTCATTACTGGGTCGAAAGTGCTTTAACCGCATTAGAGCGCAGCTTCAAGGCTCGTTTCGTTAATTTATTTTACAATATCATGGCGCAATATGCCCGGGTATATTCTACATGCCTGGGTAATAGTCCTCGTATAAAAGTTAGCATCTAATCCTCCTACGTAGTCACGATAAAATTCTTTAACTATGACGTTGCTTTCTTATAACTTGCGTGTTAATTCTTAACGAGACATTTTCGAGACGTGTTGGCGTCGGCACTTATCTGCCTTTTGTTCGACAAAGATTGCGTTTGTTTGGTTCGATGTTGAAAAGAGTATTATATTATATGTACATATGCAGACTATAGAAAATGTCGGCAATTTTAGACCGGACGAACTTGTAGAGATAAGTTTTAAGATATTGCAATGGTATAGTGTTCGTTGTATGATTTTTAACAATAAAATTTATGGAAACGTTGTGAGAAAATTAAAACAATTCAGTGTTGATGTTTCTCTTTCATATCAAACATTATACGTGCTAATTAAATTGCGAAGCTGAACCATTACGTGACTGAAATATAGTGGATAGATTGACGTAGCGTGTTGGCTTTTATCTATTTTTTTTATATATATTTTGACTGGCTAAGATTGAGGATGAAAGGAATAGTCGAGAGTTCAAAGCCCGCATAGTAAACGTACAACGCATCCTTAATGAATGGGTTCAAGACAATGCTTCTCGATTTTTTATATTAGCTCATAAAAATAAGCCTTTGAGGCTTGCAAATATTGGCTGGCATTGAACTTCGGATGAATCGTCAATATGTAAAAATAGCATTTTTCTCATCGAACATTCTGACATCGTCCACAGATACTCATTTTAATCTGTATATATTATCGATGGCATTCGTTTATGTGTTTTTAATCATAATGCAAATAATCACCGCCAAATGATAATGATCTGACGTTTTTTTATAAACTAACCTTGCGTTAAGTGGATCACGCCTAAGTTTCAAATGTATAATGGAATGCATCGATGTGATATGTTCATCAGTTGCATATTAAAAAAAAACAATAACTGAATAAAATTTCACTATTTATAGACGTTTTGAAATTCTAATAGACACGCACTGTTAACAACAACGCATCAGATGTTTTCAACGCATACCACATTAAAATGTACAATAATATGTTCGATTTTACTATTATACGTGTAACATATTCCGAAATGCACGAAAACTTTTAAGGTGTTTTTTTACGTTTTCGCTGTAATTTGTTAAATAAACAGTCTTATTATTTCGGATTTTATTACAAATGTTCAAATCGCATCGGTTCGTTAAGCACGTCCATACGGCCGTTAATAAAATAAACTGGTAATAATGCGTTGAAAATCGTTTTTATGAATATTCAAACAGACGTGCAGTGAAATTGAAATTGTATACAGGTTGTCGATGATATTTTTTTCAACCGTTTGATAGTTATCGAATTTTGTCTTTTATTTTAACACCGGCAAACTCTGTGTTGTGAATTTTATACACAAAGTTTTTTAACGTATCACCGTCGAATGTGCAAAGCGAAACTTTTCATTTAAAACTTGCGCATTTGGTAATTTCACGAAACGTATGCAAGGCAGTTAAGCAAGGCCCTTTTACTAATGAGAACTCTGTGTAATATAACAAATTACCGGAACACACGAAATTTCCGTAAATTTCTAGTATATACGGGAAGAATATAATGCCTTTTTAAATCAAAATGTTAATTTAAGCCTGTTTGCAATTTATTTCTGAAAAGTCAGAACCGAAACAACTTTTAACTATAAAGTGAACTTCCACACCTCTTCCAGTAAAGGGTCTGTGTCTCTCACGACCCGTTTCAGGAGTCGCTTCAATAAATACTTCAGACAATGACTTCACAACAGGCGAGTTTCAGCCCTTCAAGTTTTCAGCCCTTTGCTGAAATTGCTGTAACTCGAGGGCGCGAAGCGGTTTGACCGCACGGGAACAATTGGCACGTGCAAAAACTTCAAACAAACTTTTTTGCACCTCACAATTGAATAATACGTTCATTTCATACTAATAAGGTGAAATTTTAATTGACTCAATTGAAAAGGGGATTTTGAATTGAATATTCAATCTTGGAGTTGCGGAAGAAAATTCAATGGGTTAGTCATAGATAAGTAATTTCATTCAAGAATTATTCCAATAAAAAATGACAAATGTGATTCAGAAATACTACTGTGACAATTTTGATCGCAGAACTTATTAGTATAAACTAAAATCTTTGAAATTACTCGTTATTTTATAAAAACTATAGTTTTGAATTTACACACTAATTTTAATGGTATTACCATTCATAGAAAAATTCATGGAGCATTTTTTGCAAAACACCTTGAGTTTGCTTGTCACGCTAGATTGAATGTCAGCAAAATCGAAAACGTCTTTATTTCTATTGCAAAAAATAATTCTAAAAAACAGTTAACTACAAAAGATTGATTTTTAAGAGTTAATAGGTTAATCTTGCTCGATAAATATTATTTTGAGTATAAAATTTATTGAAATGAGCACATTTTAACTTATTAATTTCGTAATAGGGTAATCCTTTATTGAAGCACAATTTAGGATTTTTGCTTTGATTAATTACGTAATTTTATCAAAAACTTCAATAGATATTGTCATATTATCAATTTTTCAAATCTGATAAATTTATTTATTTTTGAATTTATAAAAATGAATGTTCATAGTTGTATACTTTTGCATTTACGGCTTACGTCTTCTGATCCATTTTAAACTTCTTATTCTAATTTATTTTTATTATTAATATATAAAATCAGTAAATTTTAAAGTTTAAAAATTAATTTCGTTGATTTTGATAGAATTTTTTTATGTAAACACGTTGCTTTAAATATCGGTCGATTGAATTTGTGACAAAACTCAAAAAGTACCTATACAATTTTCTCAATAACTAATTAATTGTTAATTATATCGACTTGAAATTTTTGTCAGCATTAACTGCAAAATATATTAAAACATTATTTACTTAATTTTAATCAAACTATCATATGTGTGAAAATATGTAACCATTTCGCTATCAAAGTACGTATCAGGATTTTTTAAACAAAAACATTTGTTTAGGATCCCGTGATTTCTTATCCGAATAAATATTGTTTCGCAACATAAAAAATGACTCAATATTTGATAACGCACAAAACGTTCAAACCTCAAAATTACATGCAATACAATTTAAAAAATTTAGTTCATAAATTTCGAAAATTCCCACGCTGTCACACACAAAAGTCACATGCAACTGTTGCCCAACGCACATCATATCAAAAACAAATCGCACCAAGATCAACACCATTGAAGCCACCGTACCAAAACACCATGGAACTTACACTTGCGCAATTCCCAAAAACGTCCAGAGGAAACGACAATGAGCGCGACAAGAACAATGGACGAGGAAATCGCTTTTCCAGCATGCGGCGAACAATGGCTTCGGTTTTTTTATGGTTTCGTGCTCGAAAGAGTCCTCTTTGATTGCCGATTTGATAAGCTGAAGATCGCTTTTCCACTTTCAATTAATTAGACGTTCGAAACGTTGACACCTGCTTGCCGGATGGGTGAATGCTGTGCGAAAAGGTGGAAAAAATTGTGAGGGTGATTGGTGTTTATGTGCGCTCGATGTTTCCTTTTGATTTAATTAAAATCGTTCGTTTCCTTTATAATGAGTTCTCGACTTACGTGATTGATTCGTTAATGTTTTTCACCAAAATTCGGACTTCTTCCGTTTCTAATACTCTTAAGTGTCAATCGTTAAGTTAGGTTAGGTTTGTTTTTTTTTAGTTTTACTTTTGAAACACATCAAGAAAGTGCCATCTCACTATATTGTATTCAATCGACGCGAAATTGTTTGGCGTCGTAAACGAACTAAGCAATTTCACAAACGACGTGCAACATATTTAATTAATAAAATATTATTACCTTTTATTATTTTTAGAAATTACTATTTATTCAGTTATGTACATAATCATTTATACGTGCATATGCGTACATTTAAGTATAAACTATTTATTAATTCGAAAATCACATTGACGTATTAGGGATAATGTTTTTTTTAATATCTTAAACATGCGGAAAAAAAATCACAAATAAAAACACAATTTTTTCTAAATCACGTAAGTACAAATTCACGTAAGTTCAAATCAGTAGTCGAGGACTTACTTTATTCAATACGTATTGTTATAAAATATATGGACTTTCAACGATGTAATTGGAATATTTAATGGATCTTGTTGACTTATTCTTTATATAATGTTAATTCTTTTTAACACTTAATGAAATCTCTTTCAGATTAAAAAATCAATAGAGTAAGAGTGCTCCAAATAATTGAGAGTGAAAATCAAGCATCACTTGTGATGTTCGATCAATGATTTTATAGAATTTCTATTGCGAAATTCATTTTTATCGAAAAGTGAAACGAAACAACGATCTCTCTGCTCTGACAACCCAGTTTCTTATCGGTTCGATTAATTTTTTATTTGTATACCATTTGGAAATTATTTACTTTATCGATAATTTCGCAAGTCATTAATAGTCAGAATAAATTATATAATATTATACTTTTTAATACTAATCTACATATTATAAATTTTCATATTATAAACACAGAAGTATTTAAACGGAATCTTATTCAAATAGATAAGCAATGCACTCGAGCATGAGTTCAAGTCTCAAACGAGAAATGCCTTAATTATTCCCGGCTAATTGTCACGAATTACCGACAATTAACCGTACAGGGCTCGAACGACATATTTCTCTGAAGAGGACCATTTGCACAATGCTGAAAGGTGGCTTCTTCTCGTCTCATTTTCCACGAGAGCAAATCGCAAACGTTTTACTCGTATGAAATCATGTCAGAATGACGAATGACGGTCGCCGTCCTTTCGAGGGAATATTTCGCATACGTCGTATTGTATATCGGAATCCAATCGGGTCCCTTTGAGATAACACTGCAAAGACTACCAGTGTATGAAATGGAACTTTTGCAAATCTGAAACGGAAATTCATCACTTTATATATAATATTACATCCAAAACTCTTTTTACCCGGTTTCGAAATGGCACAGTTCAAAAAAATAATCAATTATATTTATAAACTGTTTTTTTATATTAACACGGTGTAACAATTTAAAATATATGTACTTTTTGCCATAATATCTCCAATTTTGATATGGTTCCCAAAAAATTTTTTTCACGGTAGTCTCTGGGTATATTTTGGAATTTTTTCAATCATTTTGTAAATGGGGAAGGAGTTTCAATCATCATATACGAAGCAAAAAAAATATTTATATGTTATACAATATTTGTGTAATCGCATTTTATAATACTTGAAATTTTTTTGTGAAATTTTAGGTCAACTGTTAGTGTGTTGTTTTTTTTATTTGTGTTATTTAAAATATTTTTTTAACGTGATCTATGAGTATGAGAGTTGATGTCTCTTACGATATACTCAGGAAAGGCTAGGAAAGACTTATATTGTTGACCAGAGTATCACAATGGGGTTAAAAAATTCGTTAATGACCACATATAAAAGGTTCATCTATGTAAGTTGTAAAAACACTCATCTTAGAATATGAATTTGACAAATTTTGTTTAAATTTCACAATTTTTTTGCGTTTTTCATGGAAAATGCAATCGCACTAATACTGTAACATTACATACCTATATATAATAGCAGATTTGTGTGCGTGTGCGTGTTTGTGTGTCTGTGTGTGTGTGTGTGCGTGCGTGTGTGTGTGTGTGTGTGTGTGTCTGTTCGATGACGCTCGCGACTTTTTCGCGAATATGGTCTTTATATGCGTATACA
>JAOXNN020000004.1:2184472-2198484 GCA_028571205.2 Hydropsyche betteni
TGCCTCTGGCTTTGCCTATATGTCGTAATTGTGCCAATAATAAATGAACTGGTTTTATTAATTAAATATTAAATATTTAAATCGAGTACGGGCTCGGGTATCCTCTGCTTCTGAGTTTGCCTATATGTCACAAACAAATAACAAATGAACTACTTTGATTTTATGAATTAAATATTAAATATTCAAATCGGGTACACATTTCAGGTTCACACAATCGGATTTTCACATTTTATCGTTTTCTGTTTCTTAACAAAACTACAGCCGATGTTATTAACATGGGACCTATATACTATTACATATAAACCTCGATGATTTTAACATTACAAATTTTGAATAAAAAATCAAACATCACAGCCGATGATTTATCAAAAACGCACATTCTGCAACGATTCAACGTACAAAATAATTGACCCAACACGCCGCATTTAAAATGATCTATTTCAACCACGCAGCAACTAAAGCGTGCACAGCACGAAAGGCAATCCCTCATACATTTGCATCGCGATAATATCGGCGCTCGTCAGTGAACTCGGATGCAGCAAACCGAAAAAAAAAATGTCGTAATATAAATCTCGACGATTGCTCGTTATGCGCAGATGGCCTTTAGCGTGTTTCCACAGCCGCAAAACCGCCGATCGTATCGTCAACCCGCTGAAATTAACCCCGACTCGTAACTCATACGGCGAGATTTTAATTTTACAAGAAATCAGCTTGGAACCAGCTCCTTGAGCGGCCACCCTTTCTTTGAAGAAAGAAAAAAAAAAAACAGTAAATAAGTGAAAATGCAGGCGATTCGCGGTAGTCGTCGCTTTGGCGCGATGGTAATGCAGTCGGGGATTTCTGCAGTTCTGTCTTCGGTTTAGTCGACTGCAAAACTGCATAGTTGATTGTGGACGTGGTGCTTGACGAGTTTTTGTTGTTTTTAAACGGATGGCATCTGAGAGGCTTGATTCGATTCTGTCAAAGTGTCCGTGTTCTAAGAAAATAAGTACCTTCAGGATTGTGTTATGTATGGATGGTTCGAACAATGTTAATGAATAGTAATAATAATAATAATAATAATAATAATAATAATACCAACAACAACAACAACAACAATAATAATAACAATAAAAATAAAAATAACAATAATAATAATAATAATATTGTAGAGATTAGATATATAGTGAAATTCTGATTTTACGTTTTCCTGCAATTTATATTTGATTTCCGCAATCCGTTTCATTTTTATATTATACTTTTAATGGCCAGTTTTAGGTTTTTGATTTTTTTTTGCAATTTACGTCTGAAATTCAACTATGTATTTGAAAAAAAAATATATGTAATTAATTTTTTTAACGATAAACAATCTTTGTTGAAACGTATTAGTCATTTATGTTGACAGTTATTATAATAATTTTTTTTTCAATCCCCATCCAAACTATTTTCTGATCTTGCATTTAATATGATGATATCGAAAGTTCAAATATATTTATTGGGAAAACCAAATTTACCATAATTTTAATTTACGGATAGTCTGAATTTTTTTAATAATTATCGCTTTTCAAACCAGGATAAAATGACGAATAACCGTATATCTACACAATCCAACATTTTTTCAAAAATATTTGAAAGAGAACTGTTTTTTATTTACTGATAAGTTTAATTTTCACCTGTAAATTACTGGTTTACTGGTAACAGCCTATTATTCACAACATCGAAAGAGCTTATATAAGCTCTAAAATATGAGCCAAATTTATAATTTTTTTGATTAAAAATAATTCTCGTCTATTTTTTAAATGTTTTCATTGTGATGACAATTTTTTACGTAGGTCCCTTCAAAAACGCGGAAACGCAGTTTCACCGTATTTTAAAATCGAAAGTCTAACAAAAATCGTTCAAAACATCGTAAAAAAAAGCGAAAACAATACAATAAAAATTTATTTTACAATTCAAAACATAACCACTCCGTTAGAGCCCGGCAACATCCAAACAACCATCAACAGCCTTATTTATACTCGCAATCATCGAAACGTGCGACATTTCCCGTTCGAGCCTTAACGGTCTATCGGAATATGCTCTCGGGAGTCGTTCCGGTCCATCCGTTATTTATGCGATGTCCGGAAAATTGCACTTTTGCGAACGCACCTGTCCGACACCACGAACGGTCGAGTTCCGCAAAGTCACACAAACTATGCGCATCTGGCCGTGATCGTTGGACAGTTTTCTCGGCGTGCAGATGGATGCAGATTTGCGCATCAAATTGCAACGGAGTGCAATTTGTCCGGGTGCGTGATTGTCGCTCGTGACGTTATGTGAGGTCAATCGTCGAGGTTTCGAATTTGAAGAGTGATAAGTTAGGTAGGTAGAATTTTCGAGAATTTCTCGAGAATCTCGGGAATTCCCGTTTTTTTTCTCAATTTCGGGAAATTCGGGAATTCTCATTTCTCCAGAATTCCCGAATAGCCGAAAAATCACAATCACGCTAAGTGTGAGTCTGAACGTAGCAAAAAAATATTGGTTTGTCTATGAAATTTTATAACATCTGATGGTGTATAGGTGAATCGTAGGTGCATCATTTGATGTATTTTATATAAAAGTTGACGTATCTTGTGATATATTTATATTATAGATGGCGTTAAGATTTTCTTGGAACACCTGATAATCGGTAAAAAATGTTTGGAATTTTTAACAAATGAACGTAAAACAGTTCGAATCACTATTGTTATATTTGACAAAAGGCCTTTGGTTGGTTTATGAACCATCAGATGTTCAATTTCATAGACAAAGCAAGATTCTTTGCTTCGTCCAAGAACGAAGCGAGTACACAAACGTAGCGTAATATACAGATGAAATTTTTTGGTATTTGAGGATCTTGAATCGTTTCTAATAGTCAACTTGAATGCAACTGATGGATTTTGATTCGAATTTATACAAAATGGAGAGAAAATATGCGGAAAAGCTATTGAATTATTTTTATTAATCATATTCGAATATATTCGAATATATCGATCGCAATCAAATATATTCGATTTATTTTTTATGCTCTGAACGATGAAAAAACGAAAAAATGTCTATACTAATACCACACGTGAACTATATCAAAATGAATTCATTTATCTTTTGGCAAGATTCTAATATATATAGTTCTCGAAAATATAATATATTGGTATTATAATATTAACACAAAACGATTTTATTCAAACTATTACGGATTTATCCGAGTTTCCCTTATGTATTATATTTTCAAATATTTGTGCTGATATCAACGTTCGACTTCTTTATTATTCCATATGAATCAATGCAATTTATACGTTTTATTTCATAACATGATATGTTCCACATACTGCAAAGCTGTGACCACCGAATTCGGTCCTTCCTTTGCCAACACGTTTCTTTGAAAAATCGCTGCGACACACCGACAAGAATTTTTATCCTTTCAGACCGGGAATAGTGCCAAAATATTCGAGTTTTATTACTACAATACCGTTAATATGCATATCCTTCCCGTCGCATTTGCACATAATGTGCGTATCCAAACGAGCACATATAAAAGTTTAACAACTTCATACAATTCAATGCCATCGTTAAATTATGACAATTTACCATCATAATCGCCGCGATGCGGTCAATTAGAATATAAACGTCACTAACTGCGATCGAACTTCTATAATACAGTTGAACTTCGATTATCCGGGCTAAACAAGGGGTTGAGATGATCTGGACAGCAAACATTTGGATAATCGAGACATGAAAAAAATTATGAATTTCTTAGAAATTCAATTAAGTTTTTTTTAGATATTTTCATATGTGTGTATAATTATGTACACAATCTTTAAGTATTTTAAAAAGTACTTATAGTCTTTTTGGCTATTTAAAAATAATTTCGTGAATCTGAATCCTAACCCAACCTAACGTTGTATACGCGCGTTACGAAAGTGTACCGATCGTCGAAAATAATTTCGCGAAACTGAAACCTAACTTAACCTAACTTAACTTGTATACGCACGCTGCGAAAATATCTGATCGTCGAAAATAGTTTTGGTAATTCGAAACCTAACCCAAACTAACATTGTTGTAAAAAAAATCGTAAAATCTGCTATTTAAAAAAAAAATCAGTTTTTTTATCAATCCGGATAGTCAAGGTCCGGATAATAGAAGTTTTACTGTAATCTAAACTTACATACACATGCGGTCTAGAATCATCGCATTTTTGCGGCCTGACGAACATTATGCATAGATATTGGCGTGAAAATCGCAAAAAACAACGTCTGCTAAATTGGCGAGGTTATAATTTCGGATCCCATGGGACATGTATGGCTTTGATTGAAAAAAAAAAATTGGTTATTTGAAATAGCTCACCGCACACGGCGTTGAATAAGTGTGGTTTTTCTTTGGTTGACGAGTTACGCATGCAAAGTACGAAAACATCATGTGAACGATGCTATTAGGTCACACTAACTGTTCTCGGTAAAAAAATAAATAATCGAATTATATGGTTTTGTGATGATTCAAATAAAAAATTCGTATCCTATTGAATATTTCGCATGTTACGTGTTTCGAATTATTCACATAATTTGGCGCCATTTTCATATTTTTAACAGAATCATGTTCACGTTTTTTTTAAACTACAATATTGTTTTTAAGTGAGTCATCTATGTATATAGAGCGTACTTACATTTCATTTACTGTTTTCTTGTTCTGTAAACGTTTCAACTCACATAGACAAAATGTTTAGTAAGTCACGTCTGCACTCATATTAGGGTCACGACACGAATCAGAAACATTTATAATAAAACACTTACTATTTAGAAAAATAGTATATGTAGGTATATAATTGCATATATAATTGCTTCGTTCATGAATAAAGTAAAAAACTTTGGTTTGTCTATGAAATTTAACAACATCAGGTGGTGTAAAGGTGCACCATATGTGCATTATTTAACATCTTTTGTCAAAAATTACAGTTGAAGTGTCTAATGACATATTTATAGAAGGCATTAAAATTTCCATGGCATACTCGATACTCAGTAAAAAATATTCGGAAATTTTGACACGTAGAAAAAAAAAGTTCATTACTATCGTAAGCCACATCAACTGTCATATTTGACATAAGTTAAATGATGCATGTATAGGCTTAAACACCACCAGATATTGTAAAATTTCATAGACAAAGCAAAATTCTTTGCTTTGTTATAACACGAACGTAGCATAAACAAGATTCGCCACCACTGCCTTAAAGAACTTTAACTGTAATATAAAATATTCGACAGAAGACGTTAAATGATGCACTTACGATGCATCTAAACGAGATAGCACCTATACACCACCAGATATTGTAAAATTTCATAGACAAAGCAAGATTCTTTGCTTTGTTCATAGACGAAGCGATTACACAAACGTAGTATAAAAATATTTGCCACCACCGACACCAGTTGAAGTTCTTTAAGACTTAAAGTACTTCAACTGTCATATTTAACAGAAGACGTTAAATGATGCACTTACGATACGTCTAAACTATATAACACCTATACATCACCAGATATCGTTAAATTCCATAGATAAATCAAGATTCTTTCATGGATGAAAAAAATACTCAAACGCACGTATACCCTGCAATTTAATTTGAAATTTAAATAAAATTCAATTTGAACATCGTATCGAAAGATATCTCCGCATCGAATGCATAACGCACCTTCGACCTTCACCTTGCCGATGACATTCGGCATGCAAATCAATACCTTCGCACACCTGGATCCAGGATCCCATCCAGGACCGAGAATTCTTCAGGAGGCGTCCCTGCCGTCGACCACGTATCCGCCAAGTGCCGTCGCACATGTTAATTAGCCACGGGGTAAGTGACACCGCAAACGTTGCCTATGACTTATTTCATGTATAGGACATTTCATGTATAGGACATTTCATGTGTAGGATATGTCATGTGTAAGGATGTGGGTATCGGTACGCATCGCGGTGCATGTCCCTCGTATTATGTGAGATGCGAGTAACAGGAATGTCGACCGTCTCGGACGATGATGGCCGAACGCTCTGTATGCGTTATGCGGAGGTTTTAAATTTTGTGTTGAATATTTGAAATGAGTCTGTGGTCATTTTGTGAGATTTGCGTTGAATATTCTATGTGTATTAGGTCGATGCGAAAGTTTTATCGTATAAAGGACTGGCAACGGCCATACTTCATTGATGCTGAGGTTTTTTTTTCCTCCAGTGCACACGACATACAAACACCGCGTTTTGGAGGGATCCTTACGGAAATTCCCAAATATCAATTAATAACAAAAACTTCCAAGCACACTCGGTACGTCAGGTCGAAGAGACATTGACTATAGAATAGCTTGGATCTCGATGCTGGTGATTCAGTGGTAAAAGTGGGAGAAGTGATAATGCGTATTCGTCGCCAATTTTGCAAAGGCGCGCCCGCTCGAATGTTAATCAAATATTGTATTTTGAAACCAACTCGATGCTGATATTGCGATTTTCTTATTCATTTCTTGTTCATTCTTATTTTCAACATGATCTCTCTAATATTTTGATCAACATTAATTATAGTCATGTCAGCATCAGTCTTGAAAGCCTGACCGGTCAATGATATATTAGGTATTGAAAAATCTGCAAATCTGAATTTTAAAAATCTCAAAAATATTTGACCACTCAAAAAAACCGACAAAACTCATGCATTAACCTAATAATTCGATTTTTTTAATGTAAATTTAGATAAGGTATTCCGAATGTTGAAAAGATCCATTGAATGATGGCTGTCATCTAGTTTGTCCACTGTACACAATTTTGACAGTTTATAATAAAATATTCTATGCAGCTTTGCATGCGCATTATGCATTCAAAAGTTTATTTCATTTCACGATCAATTCTCGTAAAAACCAAAATTTACTTCGTGGTAATATCAAAGTCGGCTTATGCGAAGGACGCGACACGTCTCCACGAAAAGTATACGTAATGTTTTGATTCGGACATAATGCTGAATGCAAATCAAGCACACGACATTCTTAAAAGGCCCTCAAAACGAACATTTGGAAGGAGCGAATAACGCGCAGGGTTAATTGAATTCAATTTCTTAATTGACATGTTAATTAAGAGCAGACGGAGAACTCTCTCTTTCATTACCGTGAGATTTAATAAAAAACTCAACTTTTCACCATTCACGAAATTCACACAGATGAAAAACGAGCCAATAAACGATACTCTAATCCCAAAACGTAAATAACCACGTTAGGAGCATCCACATCGGCACATTCTTCACGCCGAATGGACCTCTTGGGAGCAGTAGCCAAAAGCTCGACCGTCGCCTCGGGACAGGCCCAAAACGTCGAAAATGCAAAGCATACTCAAAGAAGGCACATCTGAAATTCTAACGTCTTATAATAGCAATCACCCTCGTGGGTAACGACCGGAGAACTGGAGCATGCGGAGCAATCGTCGCGTGTCGTTCGCTCCACTTGCATATCGTGATTAAGTGGGCTCGTCTCGCCGATTCGGGATGATGTAACGAATGTGTAATGATGGTTTCTAGGCTTTTTTATTTGTGGTCGGTTACCGTTAAGTGTTGGTTCTTGCATTTTAAATCGGCTGCAGCGAATGCAATGCGCGTCGTCGCGATGCGTTCATCGCTAACGGAAGTCGGGGTTGTTATGGTGTCTTTTTGGAATATGATTATAAAATTATCGAGTGTCGCTTTTTAATATTCAGTAATGATTCATTTTCTTTGTGGGTTCGTTTGCACGTTTTAGAAATTTTTTAAAGATTTTTTTGGTGCGCCATCTATGGATTGTTGTGGGTAGTTTTAGAAAATTTTATGAAGTTGTAGATTTTAATGTTTGTTTTTTTACTTTATTTAAAAAGTTGAGTATCTTCATATTGGTTGAGATTATATGTTACATTATACTATCAAGAAATTTTTAATACGAATATTACAAATTTTAATTCTATATTACGAGTTGAAACGTGGTATTTGAGTTTTATTTGAATTAAGAGATGTCGTTACTTCCTTTGTAAAAAGAATATAATTAATTATTATTTTATTATTCTTTTAAAGAAAAATATTCAATTCAACGTATGAATGTAATGAAAATTTTGATTTTGAATCCAGTTTTATTTGTCAAATTAAAAATCTATTTATCTCAATTGATTTGAGACATCTATCGGCAAAATATTTAAAAATATAAAATCCACACAGATGTCATTGCAAAATTTGAAAGCATTCTTTGGAAACAATTTCTAGTGAATCGAAAGACAATATTGAATTTATTCATAATTTATTTTTGTTTCAATTAAATTAAATTATTTTACAATATTTTACACAAATAAAATCTAATATTAAAACTAAATTTAAAATACAATCAAGGTACAATGAAATTTACTTTTGTGTTCTATGTGATGCTTATATGATAAACAATTATAAATTCACATATAATATATATAAATGAGATTTAAATATCACAAATTTCTAATAATCAAAAACGATATAATATTTTAATGACTACACACATATTGTACATATAGATGACGAGCAAAAGGATGAGCTAAACATGCAGAACATACTTGTTTAAAGTTTATCTATTTTTAAGAGATACACATATAATACCAAATATAATAAAACTATTAATATTCTTTTGTATTTGGCTCCTTATGTTCTTCATATTCGATTTTCTGATATTCCTCATTCTTCGGGTTGAGCAAGATCAGTACATGACTTTGTTTTAATGGCACTGAAATTCATTAAAGAAAAAATATTGATAACATTCAAATGTAGGTATGATTCAAAGTTTATTTTTATTTTATGGATATGATTTATGAAATACTCACGCTTCTTTTTGTTTGACACGTCTACAAACATGCAATGCAACTGATCCTGTTCTGATTCCTTTGAAAAGAGCAACGGCTTCTCCATGTGCCAAATCGTGACAAACAATTCCATTTACAGCTAATATTTCATCTCCTTTATTAGAAAAGTAAAGAAATTAGTATTTTAAAAATATTTATATGAAAATTTTTATACATGAGAAAATATTGCAAACCTGCTCGCAGTCTTCCATCATCAGCCGCTTGTCCGTTAGGTAAAATACTTTTGATAAATATACCTAATGCTCCTCGAGGCGAATCTCTACCTCCGACTATAGTAAAACCTAGTGATTTCTTTCCTGGTCCTTTTTCAAATATTACTGTATGGAATGTGCATACAGCAGATCGTGGTCTACGCGGTAGAGTGCAAAAATTAGTTGCCGTCAAACCACCGGTTGAATCTTCTTTTTTATGTGACATTGATACTTGAGATTCTTTTTCGTTTAGTTTGTTTTCGTAAATATTACACACTGAATCAGGAACATCAATATCCATAGTGTCAGTTGCACAACTCAAACTCAATCCTTCGTTCACTGCACTAGCTTTGGCGTTCCCACCATAACTGACTACTTGTCTACGTAACATTTTATTATTCATACTACTATAGTTGCTATTGTTATTTTTCTGGAAATGATTACGTTTTTTAGATAACGGACTAGGATTGAACTCTGATGTGTCATTGGTCGACACAACGGCATGTCTGTTGGATAAGGGTGTTGACATTTCTGATTCGGTCGGTTTTGACCCATTATTTATATCATTTGATTTTGTTTCTTGCTTATTTGAATGCATTGACAGTCTATGAAGCTTAGGTGTCACTTGACTGTTGATTATGATGTCATTTCTATTTGCATATATGTTTTCGCCTTGCCTCACGATGTATGTGTTTTCATAATCGACAGGGCTCTCTTTCATTTTTAAACTGCTTTTAGTTTTGATTTTTATTGACGATCGTCGATCAGAATCTGGACTGGACGTTTTCTCATGATATCTACAAATCACAATATCGACTTCGGCAGCACCTCCTTTCAATGTTTCTCTAGCTTCTGCCATGGTGAGTCCTCTCAGTCTTTTACCATTAACATTCAAAATTTCGTCACCCACTTTCAAAGAACCTTCCCTAAAATTGATAAATAAAAATGAATTTAAATTGAAATAAATTTAATGTAAATTAAAAAAATATTATATCGATATTTTTGTTACTTACTTGTGAGCTAATCCAGAAGGTACTACATGCGCTACTAAATAACCGACGTTCCCTTGATCCGATAATTTGGTTTTCGCAATAAATATCCCTAGTTCATCTTGCGGATCTTTTCGCATGATTCTAACGACTTTGAATTCGGACTGCAATCGATTTCCTTTGGTTCCTTTCCCACCAGACTTTCTGCATGGAGGAATCGGTGGTATTCCGCAATCTAATAAATCGGCAGATCTTTGCCGACTGCGTTGTTTCTCAGTCAATTCCAAAGCTTGACTATCGGGCGAACCAGTCCGAGCTCGAGGAATTCTCCTCAATATTTCTTTACGATCCAAAGACAATGCTCGCTGGGCGTGTCTTCTGTATGGCGACTGTTTGCGTTCGAACAATTCCTCATCTTCATTATGGGAACCTAATGGGGTTTTGTGGGAGCTTCCTTGGTCTCCAGACACGCTACGGTTGTGGAACGGTTGGCTGAAGCCATGCGATATGGCGCTGTCACATCTGGAGTTTCGGTCGCTGTCGAAGATTGAAGAGTTGGCAGACTCGTTGACGAGGATGCCGGAATCTGCATCTTCCGTGTCTTTGATGAGAGCTTCTTCGTCACCGAAAGATGGTACGATGACTTCGTCTTGGAATATCGGGTTATGGCTTTTTTGAAAATCTTCCAAGCCGGGGAGAGCTCCGTACGAAAAACTGCGTAATTTCGCTTTAATACTGCTCTTGCTCTTCTTTCTTTTTTCTACCGCGGAAGTGTTCATGTCTTCGCTGCCAGATACGTCGCCGGGTGGATTATGTTTGTACAATTTTGCTAAAAATTTATTAGTAGATGATTTGAGGTATCTATCCGACATAGCTCTGAGTTTAGCAGCCAAACAAGAACTGGGTCCAATAGTGTCCTTTTCATCTTTTCCCTTATTGCGATCGAGCTTCTTGCGTATTTTATAATCTATCAATCTGATATCTCCAATCTTCGGCGATCTTTCGCAATCATCATCATCATAAATGCGATCGCTCGATTTGGACAGTATAGTCTTAGTCTTCGGAATCAAACGATCTTCAGGTGCGTGATCCGAACTCGCACTGTAACATCTCGTGTCATTGCATCTCTTATCGAAATGCTTCAAGCTTCTTCTTTTGACATCGACATACGGAGTGGGACTATCAGCCGGGACGAAAACGTCATCGTTATCGTCTGATTTATAATCAACCTGTTTCTTCATCCACAGACTGTTCCTGAGTTGTTTATTATAAGTGTATGGATCACGGCCGAAATGGAAGTTCTCCGGATCGTCAATGTGAGTGGTATTCAAGCCGAATGAACTGCATTCACTTCCCGACGTGGACGTGGAGTCTTCAGCGTGCGATGTACTACCCGAAGCTTTGAAACATGAAAGTCTTGTATGCTTTACTTTGTCCAGAAGCGGGTTGCGTCTCTCCCTGAGGTACGGGTGGTCTTTTTCTAGTGAATTGCATCGCTCCCTTTGACGGGGTGGCGTATGGAGTCTGGTCGGTGAATGCCCCGGTGTGTGCAAAGATATTTTCCTTCCGTGTGGCGACAAATAGCGGGGATACCTCTGCGACGGCTTTTCAATGACTATTATTTGCTCGGCGAGATTGTACAGATTCGTCTCTTGCGAACTGCTGCTGCTCTTCCTGTTCGCCCATCGGACCGGAGACATGTCTGCGAACGAAATTGAAAATAGATTATATCATCCGTATTCCTTATGCGTACAATAATAAAAAAGAAACGTCGAAGTTATGCAAGTGAAATCGTTTTGAATGACCCGGCCGTCGGACGACGACGCTCTGCCCATTATAATGCACACAAAAGATCATTTATCATCGTTAATTCGAGAAAGATACGCGGCGGTTTATCCACAATGAAGGAAGTTCACAACCATAAAATTATATCCGGAGATTTTTGTGTCAGTAAACAACGAAAACGCTCATCCTTCGAAGTATCCTGAGCGGCAACCTCCGCTGCATCGATCTCGGTTCACAACTGCGCAAATAACGAACAACTTCTTTAAAAAAAAACTCACATTTGAAAAAGCGCAATCTGCGCTTGTCGAATGACCACTTCATATTCGCCAACAGTGAAAAATACGTGAATTTACGTCGATCGACGGACTATGACTGATGCGAAGTTCTCATTTGACCACGACGATGAGCGCATACCTTGTTCGGTGGTACTCTTTTGCTAATGGCTAAAGAGGCCATTATCGCACTTTATACAAAGGCTTCTTTTGCATTTGTTTCGGTTTTTGGTCAACTAAATGGTCGTAGTATTTGATTGTGAAGACAGGAAACGTGAGTAATGGTTTGCGTGTGCAGGATGTGCGCCAGCCGCCTTTAATTGTTACAAGAATCTTTGCACGTATACAAATGAATCATAATAACAATTTTATAACAAATATTATTAAAAATGAGGTAATTCATATTATTTATAACCTAATGATTAATATTGGGCATGCGTTTAACGTTTGGTCATAGATCACTCGAATTTATTTTTACTCATATGAACACACAGAACAGTTAAATTTAAATTAAACTCCTCGAAAGAATGAGTGTATTTAATACATTTCAAAATGACATTGTGAATAAATATAAACCGTAGAGCAATTAGTCAAGCGTTCACCTTTTAACCCGTCCAAGATGGAACCGTTTCCATTCAAACGAGCGAGCTCAAAAGGTTGAATACCACTGCGACTGTCGCTGATAATGATAATCATCGTCCAAAGAGAGACGTGAGGGAATTTCGCCGAATACTTATGCATAACAATAACATAACACGAACATTGAATCGACACGTTGCATAAACTAAACGTATTCCATATAGGAAAGTGACAAAGGAGAGATCTCCCACAAAAATCTTAAAAACAATCGAAATACAGACGGTTAAAAATGCATTGTGCACCATCGAAAATGCCTCGGAAGGCGTTCACTCGTAGGTTTATATTTAAATTGTTGCGGAATCCAAACCAGACACGGGGAAAAAGCTCCACGAAAGCGCATTCCTTTCAATTAAATTCTCGAAGCTTAATTATTCGCAAAGCGACATTCGCCAAGAGACACAGACAAGCTAAAAAGGTCAACAATCCCGCTTCTTCTCGCAAAGAATGCAAAAACTAAAGAAAAACGACATGTCCATATCGAAAAAAGTGTGCATACATTAAAATATCGAACTAGTAAGAATTTTTATAACCAAATAGTAAAATAGGAAATGCGTCTATTGAACGTATTCCCGGACAAACTCGCTAGCACCGCATTCCAACAAACCAGAGTCTATAAACCTTATTCGTCGGAATAAATTTTTCAATTGATTGACGCTTATTTATCATAAAAGACAACGAAACTTTTTATATAACAGTTAATTCTTAAAAAATAATCAAAAATATTTAACATTGATAAAAATAATATTCTTACAAATAAAAAGGGCGAAAATAAAATAAAAAACGATTTGCATATATTAAACGAGAAACTTTTTCGTCGAAGGGTCAGATTCGATTTCAAACACGAGTGGGAATAAGATTTTTCCGAGACGTAAAATCGAAATTTTATTTGCATACATGTCCCGCGGGATTTTCACTTATCGTTTCAATTAACTGAAGCGATATTCAATAGAATTCCACTCGGAAACATGAAATAAACGGAAAAGCTCACGTTCCGGGGAGGCGGTAAAAGTTTATCAAGCGGAAAACTGGTGTGGCAGTTCTCGTTGCCGATTATAGTTAACAAACCGGCCCAAGAACGCATTCTGAATGCGATATTATGCAGTTTTGCTATCGAAAAGTTCATATCGGAAACGAACTACATTTGGACTTCGTATAACACGGTTATATACACAAAACGACGTGTAATACTAATCCGTGTTATACGAGAATTGAAGTTCATACAAAATTAGAGTTTTCGTTCGAAATAGTTATCAAAATTTTTAAATTCCTCTAATTTTTTT
>JAOXNN020000004.1:2198584-2241659 GCA_028571205.2 Hydropsyche betteni
AAATAATCTTTAGTAATGTATAATAAATTTATCATCACTATCTCTCAAGGTTCTATATATTCAACTATTTTTCATATGATTGATGCATGTGTATGAAAAATTTATGATGAAGTAAAAATCAAACATATTAATTAATAGTAATCCTTTACTTTAGGTACGTACATTATTTATCGACAAATTTGTATTTTAATGGATAAAAATGCATTATGGGTGCTTAAATTAATTTTTTTAAAGTAAGTCAAAGAATTAGGTTTCTTAACGAATTTTATACATGTTCTTGGGAGGTTAAATTTGACAGTTGTCAAAAATTTATTTTCCATTAGATCATCCAAATATACAAATGTTAACAGTTCAAAAGGTGTTACTGAACAACATGTAAACCTAAAATTCATCAAAAATTTCAATCTAAGTACTTATGTATAATACATTTTTATTCAGGTTAAAATGCAAATTTATCAATAAATAATTTACGCACCTAAGTAAAGGATTACCTCATTAATTTTTAACTTTTTTTTTACAAAACCGTCTTATATAAATATGCTATACAAAAGAGGTTCGAATCCATCAACCGTGTTATATCAAAACCGCGTTATACAAGGCCCGAGTGTATTGGAAAAATTTAATTGGCGCAGACCAATGCCGCGCGTAATTGCGTGGGATAAGATTAACATTTTAACCGCAAACTCGATAAAAATTTCGAAACGTCTCGATACGGCGCAGATTTAATGGATCTAACATTTCAGCCTGGATTATTAAATGGATACGATCAATACGCAATTATACACGGCAGTTATGTTAATTTTATTAATGTTTTTTAATCTAATGTACGATTTTTACTACCGTTTCGTGTCGTTTGCCTAATTTAGGAAAACTCAATTGATATTCAAATCAAATTGAAGATTCGTGTATTTTATATTAATTATCATAAGTGTAACTGATCGAATAGTAAATATATTTTTCTATTTGAATATGACTCATCATATCAAATTTATTTTTTCAATGTCGAAATCTACAACTTTCCTGCATTAAATCTACACTTCATAGAAATCTCCACTAAAAAAAAAAACTGGTTCGACAGAGAAAGTCAAAACGTGACAAAATAATATATTCACCGCATTGATATTTTCGCAATCGAACAATCTCGATTATATTGTCGTCAGTTCTTCATACAAGGCTGACAGACGACGATGAAAAGTGAAATGGAACTATCCGACTTTTAATTATGTAAATTCGTGTTTGCTTCGTATGCCGTCCGACCGGTAGCCGGTTAAGCATACACGTGGACACCGTATGATATTACACGTTATAAAATAGTGCTCCGTAACCACTGTGCCGCGAGACGATGCTGAGTGTGCTGCATTTCTCCAATACAAGAAAAAAATTAAAATAATTTGCCTATAATGTAACTTCCATAAAGGAATGCATATTTTATTTGAGGTGTACTTAAGATATTAATTTTTGATAGAGGAAATCCTGTTTTTTCATGGTTTGAAAAGGGTACAATTTTATTTGTTTTTCAGAACATTCTGTTTTAAGTCCTAGGACATGGTTATTCCGATAAGTATAAGAAATTTTGAAAATATTGTGTCACTGAAAAAAAAGGTTGGGTAGCACTGTTACAAAAAGCCCTCCGGATCTCGAGTTCTGTCTTGAGTCTCTGGAAATACGGCCACCCTGGTAAGTGGGCCACGAAATTTTGGAAACATCTTTAGTGTACCGCGAAAGAAAAAATATTGAGCAGCATTTTTATAAAAAGCCCTCCGAGTCTCGGGTTCTATTTTAAGTCCTGGGAAATATGTAGGTGTAGCGCGTAGGTGTACCGCGAAATTTTAGAAATATGATTAGTGTATTATATTCTGCCACCAAGTGATATGGCTGGGTCGATGTTCAAGTGGCCGTCCAAAAGGGTTGATAAATAAGACGCTTTGTAGTTTTATTTCAGATGGGCGTTGACACAGTAGATAATTTTGAAACTGAATTCTTTATTTGGTTGGTTCGTCGCTTTTATACATTCTTTGTATGCTTAAGGCATACAATGATGAAATTATCACAATTATTGCATACATTATTGATATTAGGCATATAATAAATTTATGGGTAAGAATCGTCATTACATATTTATTTTCTTATGAAACGTTTAATTATTCAATAATGATCAATCAATATATTTAATCGTGTAATATTTAGATGGGCTATTTAATTGGTATTATTCTGTCGTCTAATGACGTATGTCGTTGGTGAATATAACAAGTGCACCGCTGAAGAAAAAAGGTTGCCTAACACTATATTAAACATAAAAAGCCCTCCGGGTCTGTGGTCCGAGCGATTCGCCATTGCGACAACTCGTTCCCGAGGTTCGACCGGATTTTTAGAACGGATAATGGTATGCGGTCAGCTCACCTATTCTGGACCTTCTGGTCGTGGTGTGTGGCGGTGGTGTGTCGTGGATCCTGTCTGGCTGCGGAGGCTCCGGTGCTGGCTCCGAAGGTGGAAGAGGTGCTCCTCTTCTACCACCAGAAACCTCTCCTCTCAGAGGAGACAAGCTGAGGAGCCTAGGAGTTTCGCCGTTCTTCTTGAACCAGCGCATCTTCGATGAAAATCAATCAATTCACCATTAACATCTGAAATATCAAATTGAAACAAATTTAATCAATAACTGACAATGAGTGGTATAAGTCCAATTTCGGAAATGAGTTAATGTACGTTTTGGTTAGATGTAAGTATCAAGTGAGTCGAGTTGGGTTAGATAAGGTTAGAGTTTGGTTTTATTGGAAATTTAATTTGTTTTGTATAGAGTCGAATATATGTCATAGTCCGTTTCCAACGTCAACAAATACTTAGAACTGCTAGTATGCAATATTATGCTTTATGACGTAGGATTTAACGTTCATATTCAAATCCGTGGATACGCGTTTATATAACGTTCTGGGTTTGAGCAGCGTTTTAAACGCCATTAGTGTGCGGGTTGCTGCCATCCAAATCTAAGGCCTATGGCAAATCACAAAATTTGTCTTGTAGTTCTTTTATGACTGGCAATACGTAATTTGCGGTTTATTTTGATCTAACTATCGATAAAGTTCTGTTAATATCGATTGATGAACATTTTATTGGCAAGTTTAATGATATTATGGTAGAATTATTTTAATGACAAGTTTGGCACGCCTACAATAACATCAGGTTGGGTTAGGTTAGGTTAGGTTAGGTTGTGTTCCTTTATGGCTCTGGCAATAATATGGTTTCGACGTTTGAGAACTGTCAAAAAAGTACACTAACTAATATATGCATGCGCTCACCGACTCGACATCCAGAAACCAAAACGTCATAAGTGCATTGTATTACATATATTCATGACCCTTAAATCGTAGTACATAAAGCTTAATTTGGTAGATATGGACGTTGAAAACGGCCTGCCATTAGAAACGGACTACAACATATACACGGACTGCGCATAAACAAATGCGCTCATACCACTTTCAAAAACAACGACTCAATTCAATCGACTCCAGAACAAAACCGTTCGGACCCTTAAGCGCAAAAACCGTTTTTTCCATCACAACACCGAAATCTATTTGTTTATTCGAAACACAGAAAACGGCCTTGTTGGATTTCAACGTTTTCAATTTTTGATTTCGATCGGGGTCGCGCTTTAACCGGACCTCGGTTATGTGAAGTTACGCAACGGCGGCCGGCTCTCGAACGTTCAACTGGCACGTAGAAGAAAATATAATAAAATTATACTTTTTTTATATATTTTTATACCGAAATTACGTTAAAATACGCTTTCGCATCCGTCGTTCGCGTTTTCTCGGTCGATTGTGTGTCACTGGGTACGGGATTTGAGATCACTACCGCCAATTACTCGTTTTCTATGTCACGAAACATCATATTGACGGTCGATAAGATAGTGCTATAAATATTAAGACAAATTTTCTCTATTATTATGGGGTTTTTCGGTAACGAACGCGGCCGCGAACCACATCGTCGGAATCGCATTGTCATTGAACATCGTAATGAATCTGAGAATTTTCGTCACGCTTACTTTACTACACCTATTCCCCGATTTACGCAATAGATACGTTGTACGATGAATCGCGAAAAAAAATAATAATATGAATTCATACAAAAACAAGAGATATATTTCATAATAGAATATTTATATCCACACTGAATAGGGATATTGGCTCAGGAAAATCCACGTGAAAAAAGTTTAAAATATACACCTATTCCTTGATTTACGCAGTAGATACGTTCCGCGATGAATCGTGTAAAAAAAGACTATGAACTTTTCAGAGTAAAAACCGAGTGAATTGAGATTTTATATCTATACTACACAGGGAGATTATTTTAGTAAAAAGAGACTGAAAGAAAGATCCGCGTAAAAAGAGACTGAAATATATTTTGAAAATGAGGATAAGATTTTATTAAAAAATAATATTCAATCATCCTCATTTCCGCTTCTGTCTTCTGAATTATAAAACAATTTTTTTTCTATTTCGCTGGTTCAAGATTACTTTCATCGTCACCATTCGAAATAATTAATACTTTCACATTTTGAGGAAAAAATTCTGTTTTATTTAAGAATTCCATGATTGATTATTGATGTTTTTTTTCACTTTTTATCAACATATCCAAAATACGCCTATTAAAAAATACAAACGTTTTTCTAGACCGCGTTAAAGTGAAACCACCTAAAACGAATACCGCGTAAACCCGGAGACGGGTGTATTCGTAAATATTATAACATCGCTTGGAATTAATAATTAAAAACACATTGTGTAATACGATTTCGGCGAAAGATAAACGTTTTCATGTCGTAACGATTTAGTACGGGGAGGATTTCGGGGGTTTGTCGGCGGAACGATTCTATTCCGTAGTTGGATTTTCGTTCGGATCCTTTCAAGAATGGATTAATGACGATAAAAGGCTTCTGCGGATCCCGTTAGATGTTGAGGAATGCGTTGTTAGCAAGGTCGGACACCGGTCGCTACATTTCGGAGAGCTTCGGAACGGGTCGAAAGCTGGTTCTCGCAGACTCCTTCGGTCTCACAAGCGTGAATGTATTCATAAAAAGTTCAAATGGAAAAATAAAAATATCGAAAAGCAACCGAATCCATTTGCAACAACGAAAAAAATAATCGAACGCGCAAAAGGATACGCGAGAATTTATTGGAAGTGCCATTAGCGTAGATATAAAATGTGATTTTAATACACGCTAATGACTGTTATCGCGAAATTATCGTTTGCCGCCCATATTCGAGTTTCGTCAATGAAAATCAATCAAGTACTGATTGACTTGTCGAAAAACGAGTCGCGGTCCTTGTAAAATATTTGTAAAAATCAAAAATACATAAATCACAAATGACGTGTCCCGAATACTTGATACAATACCGCTTGTAATGAAGAAAAAACAACGAAAAGAAAAGCGACGTAAAATTCGAACTAAACAGGTTAATACCTGTGAGAATAGAAACCGAAACACAAACGCTAATAATTTTCAAAAAAAAAAAAAGAAAACAATACAACCACAATTCATTCAAAAGCAACTCAATTGAACTAAATAAAACGCTAACGTGCCATTCGCTCGAAAATCATCGATAAAAGACATCACAACGATTCTTTCACGTAACAATATCCATTATTCATTACGCTAGCATAAATTGTGCAATTGAAGAATATTCGGGCGAAGATTTTCAGTCGTAAATTTTTCCATGACACGAAAATAAGTGGAAAGATTTCGTGCACCGCTGAAGCGAAATGGACGCGGCCTTAACGCCGTACAAGAAAATCGCATTCCACAAATGCCTTATCATTTCCTCGACGAGGATTGTCAAGGTCGCATGCCTGAGACTGGTTCTGTGGCCTGTGGAGCTGGACCTTTCGGAAAAAATGAGCCTTTCTTCCTTGCGAAGATGCGACGGGAACAATGGCGACGGTCGTGAGTTCGATTTTGATTCATTGCACAAATAAAATCGAAAAAGATCGAAAGTGACCGATCACGACTTCGTTATGAGTCCATGTTACGGATTTTCTCAGAAAATTACAATGTTCGCGAAAAGAACTTGTTGGCACAGGATATTGATACATACCGATGTACGAATGTGTTCGGGGAAGTAACGAGATGTTTTTTCATTATCGTGGAAATTTATTCAGAGATAAAAATATGTTTCGCGAAAATATTGATTTTTAGCGAAGCAATAAGCTGTTGATCAAAGTACTTATCAATGGCGTAAAAATAGAACATAAGATTGTTATGATAATATTGGACGGTTGCTAGGATAAGAATTTTTCATTCATCGTCGTTCGAATATACCCAATCCTTTTTTAAACGGTTCCGAAATAACACGGTTCAAAGAAAAATCTCCAATTTTTGTATGGTCACCATACATTTTTTAACACGGTAGTCTCTATAACGGAAAAAAGATGATTGGGTGCAAATTGAAAAATAATAATTCAAAGCGATTTTCCAGAAGTGTCCCATTAACGAAAAACCACAAATAGATCTTTCGTGAGAATTGTTTCACATAAGTGTTTTGATATATAAAAAAAAACACCTTCGTGAATAAAAAGATATCCACTCTATATGTGATGAATCGGTTTGTACGTGTGATAAAACGGATTTCGGTCAATCAATTCGATTCAATGAAACCTTTCGTAGAAAGAGCTTCTCCTTTCAAAGAGCAGAGCTTTCACATTTGGGGGTTGATTTTTGCGAAAGCTTTCTTTTTTCGGCAAATAAGAAATGGCATAAGATCAATATGCTGAACGCTTCGAGGCGTACCTTTTTCAATATCGCACGCTTAGACCTCAGAGATTTTTCGAACAAACGTATAAATTCTTATACGTATAACAAAGAAGAAACCTTTCCATTATGCAAGACAGGGTCGGGAAAATTTTCATTAATTTTAACAGCCGCATAAAGAAAACATCGTTTAAAACTTTAATACTAAACAAACACGATTAAGATGACGATAATATAAGCCGAGTTTTATTTGTTTTTCACGCTGTAAAATTTTGGTTATTTTCGCTCAAAAGCAAACTCTCAACGATAACACTTTCAAAGTTGCCGAAAGTAAACAGCATCGAGTGTTTTGGAATTTACATAAATCGACTGAGAAATAACAAAAGATCAACTGCTCGGAGATATAAAACGATTTTATTTAAATTAAGATAATAACCGACTTTTATTGAATAATAAACGATGAAATTGGTTCACAATATTTATATACGAAATTAATTATTAAGCGATCGAAGATACTGGATTATTCGCATCGGATATACACAAAACCTTAAGCTTCGGATCCATTGATATATGCAAAGGCAGAGTGACAGATTCGTTAATATATTAAGTCTCCAAATTTCAAGTAATTGAAACTGAAACCACCCGCCTGTCGGATTACTGACAGAACTTTTCTCAGCGAACGGTAGAAGTAAAATTTATACGTGAAATTCAATCTATTTTTTTCTGTCTCCGTACAAAGTGCCGTAGATTCAACTTTGTCATATTAAAGGATAAGCGTCCTTTCGAGCGAAACGTAATTTTTTAAATAGACATTAATTTAACGCATCATTGAAAATTTATACTGATTGTGTCGTCACGGTGGAAAACGCTACTAAACTCTAGTAATATAGTCAGCGTAAATTTCATCGATAAAGTTGAATTATGAAATAAAAAATTGAAATGTTTACATTTTATGCCTGCAATTAGAAAATACGAACTGGGTAATAATTAAAGAGATACATAAAACTCGATACTTTACCGTTAATTTAACCGTGTTTTATCACCAACCATATGCGCACATGATACAGATTTCACTTGAAAACGAATACGAAAAAAGTCAACGCGTAAAAGCCTATTTTGAAATTTAATTTATACATCGTAACGAACTCACTTGCACAACGAAAATTCACAGGTGTAAAACGCGATATTATCATTTTATTGGCGATCAAGCGTTTGCCCATACGACACTGGCAAACTCCGACACGGCACGTTTTAGTACAATTGGAGAACTACATGATGTTCAAATGATCCAATGAATGTTTATATTTTATTTTGATCATATTATTTCAATTTTTTTGCGAATTGTGTTTTACGCTCGATATTGTAGTGTCGTGTGTGCTACTGTCAATGTGGGCCAGTGTCGCATATGGTACCAAAGAAAAAGTGACAGATTTAAGATCAATCAGGTTCCTAGATGTTTGCTCAAACGACACTAGCAAATATGACATTGGCAAACACACCAACGATAATACACACGATACGTTTTAAAACAATTATAAAACTACACGACGGTTGAATGATCCAACCGATGCTTTGTAATTTATTTAATTGTATTGTTTCGAAATTGTGTTCTGCGTTCAGTGTCACGTGTTTTACTGTCGGTGTGTACCAATGCAGTATGTGCTAATGTCGTTTGGGCAAATGTCTGGAAACAGTTTTATTAAAACAACGATATTTAGGGTGAGAAACGACACTAGCACCTGCGTTAAAATATTAATTATACTTCGGATGGCGAAAGACGCCGGCAGCCCATTTCGGATAAGGGTTTTATTACCGGGGATGGTTTTTTTTTTGCCCTCTTCGGAAACGCGGTCGGTGAATAAATGAAGAGAGGTCGCAAATTGCGCTTTATGAAACTTGCGGGTCGGTAAGGGTCGCAATTCCATCTTCCGCAATTCCAACCCTTCCGTATATAGATTTTATTGCTGGGTTCTCTTCTAGGCGGTTTTCCTATTCGCGCCTTACATACAAAATGTTATTTATAAATCAAGAGCTTGATCGATGGTGCGGGTGTGAGAAGCACGCGAAATTTACTGATGAGATGTGTCTCGAAAAGGTATTTCCGATACTTTTCGAAGTAAACAAATTGAACAAGTCGTTGCCGAAATACGGCTCGGAAAATTTCTGGACCGGAAAATATTTAATAATGATGAAGACGATGTTATGACGCATATTAAAGTATATGTTCTGAATGAAAAATGTACGGAACGCCTACGAACATTACGATGTTGTTAAATCGAGTAGTAAAATTGGTGGAAAAGCGTAACGGTCACACTACACTGACTCCTGAAAAATGTATACGGTTACAGCTGAATTTTTCCGCGAGGCAGTTTGCCAACAATGTAAGCCATTTTCATTGCCATGACATTTGAAGAAAAACTAAGTAACAAGAGAAAATTTCCCGCATGAGAAACTTCCTATGTATATTATGTACTCACTTGCTATTGACATAATAGAAGCGTGTGACTGCGAAATAATTATCTGAACAAATCGAACAAGGATGCAGTTAATTGGCGAAAATACAAATTAGATCTACGCAACTTTCCATTTTTCAAAATCGTGTAGGACAACGATAGAAAGTTGCCTTACCATTAAAACAGTATGCAAAGTTTGTTGCGTCACAGACAAGTATAATAAAAAGTTTTCAAAACGGCTCACAATAAAACTGTACATATATGCAAATGTTATATATTTATTACTGTTGCGGTGGTCGTAAAATACGTTTAATATTTACGAATTTATACTTCCGACCATTACGATTATTAATTATTTGCGAGAATTTCCCGATTCGCAGACCCAAAATCCCGATAACCCGCAACTACAGGTAGTTCTCGATTTACGACGGAGATATATTACGTTCTAGAACTTCGTTCACAAGTCGAATCCATACAAAAGAAAATCAATCAATTTTATTTATATTAAAATTTTCATCATTTTCCCATATCCTGCCACGGTTCCCAATTGGGAACAGGTCATGTTTTTGCGATAAAATTTGGAACATTTGGTATTTTTTTTACAAACGATAAATTATTTAATTTTAGAAAACCCTAAAATATAATTATGTCAAAAAATAAACTATGTTTGTTTTGTTAATTTGAAATTAATTTTTTTAGATCGAAATGAAAATTGACTATAGAAGACAATTTGCGATTTAGTAAGTAATTTTTGAAAAATGATTGATTAAATTTTTTTTCAGTCATAAGTCGAAAACTACCTGTATGTCTGATGCGTACAAATTGTACACATCCACCTGTTTTATTTACTAACCGTAAAACTTTCGGACCGGGTCACGTACGTAATGAGTTTTCCCGAACGGACAGAGTTTACGAAAGCCGCATTAATAAAAACACCGCAAAACACACACACATACGTCACAACTAAACGCCAGCCTGTGATTTTGTCCAATTTTCCTCAATTATCCGTTCGACAGTTCATGCGAGAGGCTGTTTTTCTTAGTTGGACAAAATCACAGGACCACCTGTTCGTCGGGCGAGGAGTTTGTGAAAAAAATGATGTATGTGACTTATTACAATGCTTCGAAAAGAGTGTGGGTGTGAAGATAGCTTCGGTTGTATCAAACGCAAGCGAATTATGTGGGTTGATTCAGGTGTGGGATAAATTGTGAATTGAAGCACTGTATTGACAATGCGTATGATTGAAAACGTGCTATATATGTCGAATCAAATTTTATTTGAGACGCGAATAATATTACAGAGCGAATTTGTTTAAATCTATTGTGAACGTTTTCTTTAGCCAAATTTAAGGCTACGTTTGGGTAATCGTTTCGTTCATGAGCGTAGCAAAGAATCTTGCTTTGTCTATGAAATTTAATAAAGCCTGGTGTTGTACAGGCGCATCATATTTGCATTATTCAACTTCTTCTATCAAATATGACAGTTGATTTGCCTTATTTGGTGAACCTTTTTACGTTGACGTGCAAAAAATTCCAAATATTTTTAACTGATTGTGAGTATCAAGCATTCCAAAGAAATTTTAATGCCTTCAATGAGACGCATTAACTGACATATTTGACATAAGATGTTAAATAAAGTGCTTATATACTATCAGATGTTGTTAAATTTCATAGACAAAGTATAATTCTTTACTTCGTTCATGGACGAAGCATTTTCACAAACATAGTGCAACAAAATATACCTACAGACTAAAATTTCGTATAAAGTGTAAGGAAAGCATTGTTTCGTTTCTGGAATTATGTACAAAGAACGGCTGGAATTGTAGGCGTTTTCCCGTAAAACCAAAGGATTTTATGCTATATTAAACACATCGTTTATTCCGTAAATTCAATATTTCTATGTATCCAATTTAAAATATATAAAAAAACACACACACAAAAGATCTACGTAATAAGGATAAACATTTCGAAATAAGATATATATATTATATTTAAAACGTATCGTAAAATCCGCATTCTTCACATATAAGTGCCGATATTAGTCTATAGACGCACTAATACGACTTTTCGCAAGCTATAAAAATACCAAAATCATCATCATCGGCGCCATTGACATATAAAATCAAACACATTTGACACAACATATAATCATCCATAAAAAGATGCCAATAAATCCGATCGCTCAATCTCAAAAGAGTCATAACATAAGACAATTTCCACTGATGACCGTGACTCTCCAATTTACATTTTCCGACACGTCAATATAATAGAAGTAGTGTTTCAGCAGTGTAATAACAACGCCCACGTGTGAGGCTGACTAGTAAAATTTTGTTGACACAACGATGATCGCACACAATGCGAAAAATCATAAAAAAATCTAATTGGTCATAACGATTCATAAAAAAAGCGAGTCGCGCGTTGTTACTTATGTAAAGTTCGCAGGGTTTTGAAAATCGGCTTTTTTCTTAATTGAAAGTCGTTATTTTTCGTTATGCAATACTGTCAGATGATAGCGTAACGACGCTCCGAACATAATAATAATTGGTAATAACGACAAAATGGCATTTTGTGTCATTAACGCGGGAATCAATTCGAGAAAATTGCCTCGTTTTGTGGCGAAATTGGCCGCATTCGTGTCGGAACGGTCGTTTTTTTTAATATAACACAAACGAAAGCGCTTTGATTTATAATAAATATATGTTTCAACACCGCTCGATCAGGACAAGGCTTTTCGCCGTATAAAATTTTTATTCGCAAAAAATTAAAATGTTTATGTAATCGTTTTGCTCAGTAAACGGAACTTTATAATAAAGATAAAGTCATAGAAAGGAAATATTGCAGAACCATGATTATCTGGACTAAACGGGGATTGAGATGATTCGGATAGCGAAAAATTCTATAATCGAAACAAGAAAAAAATAAATTTTTTGCCCAGATATTAGAAGTTCTACTGTACAGTGAAAAGCTAAAAAGGATAATATAATTTGTTTGAGCCATGCAGCCTCGCATATTCATAAATAATGCAACTCCGATGTATTATGAAAATATTCAAGTACCGAATAATGCAACAAGACGGGACAAGATGGGAACGAAAGTCGACCCACTTTCAGAAAAGCAAAAAAAAAAAAAACACGCTCGAAAGGTTGCTTGTTTCTTTCAAAAGGCCAACTTCTTCACGAAAGATTATTTTCGTCAATAAATCACGCATCGGATACGATAAAAAATTTCGGAAAGGATCCGCCGTAGATTCTATCTGGATCCAAAGCCTTGATTTTTAAACTTTCAGAACGATCATGATCTCAAGTTCGATTTCTACACGAATCGGTCTTACAAAACCCAAGCCGGCCATAATATTCTCGTGTCGAACCGAAAGGGAGTAGTTCAGGTTTCTAGTAGTCCTTATTAGTCGAGCCTTCGTCTTCGGGCCGGTCTCGTAAGACGTGCAACAACTCTTAATTTTCGCATTCGCCGATGGAAAGTGTAAGTGGTAGTGCAGCAGCAGGTTCTTGTCTGAGAACCGAAGACTCGCTCGTAAACGAGGATGCACTCTCATGATAATCATTCCTCGGGCTGGAGTTTTATTATCATTATGGGGTGGTGTGTAATGCGGAATGGGCAAAAAAGAAAAGTTCTCATCGCGTAAAATCGAAAGCAATGTACGTGAAAAAAAAAAACAACGCAGACCGGTCTTGTAAATAATTCCATATGTTTTGTCTTCGTGCGAGCGGAGCTGTATTTATATGTTCAAAGTGATATTTGAGGTTTAAGTGGTATTTGTACATATGCCAGTTCAGTGGTTTTTAAAAATGTCATCTTTTTATGTGACAACAATATCGTATTGCGCAAGTATCAGGTCGATGTGAAATTTTTGTCGTATTTTTTTATCGAACATGGGTATTTTGGAACCAAATCGATGCGATGTAGGTATTGCACTTTTTTATCGGTTACTTCCTATCATCAACACGATCTTTTTGATATTTCAACGTAGATCAACATTAGTTATGGCCATATCTTTCATAACATGTCTTCATAATGTTTATCAGCTAATAAAAAATCCTCAGATCAAAATTTTGAATACCATAACTGAATGATTCTAACATTAACTGCATTTCTACCGTACACATTATAAGTATTTTTGTTTGCCACGATCGCGTTATTACTTGTAAAGTGAAACATTTCCAATAAACGAATTTTATTATAAAACATTTCAAAAAATTTTACGAGTTGTTTATTGTTTACTGGCTAGGTCAAAAATAAACATATACTAACAATAAAACGAAAGTATCTTCCCTCCAATATTATAGAATAGATTGAATAGAGATGTTATGCATTAGCTCGAAAAAAAAAATTTGACCATCGAAAAAATACGATGAAACTCATGCATCAACCTAACATACGAACGAAGTGAATTTTTCGATGTCGCAAATACTTTTGTCGGTCCGAAAATTGTGTCATTGTCGAAAATAACAAATACTCCGCAAAATAAACTAGGCCCAATTGCACATTTCTCATTCCATATCGGTGCGACATACAAAACAGTTTTTGCAACTCAAGTTCATTGCGTCAATCAAAACTTGTCCGAATAAACGGCTCATTGACACTTTGACAAATTAATAATAACGATTCTCGGCTTACAAGAATTAATCTATATCAAATTTGAATCTCAAAAAAACCTTCGACATAAAAGCTCGTGTTAATTACGTTATATTAGCGGGAATGCTCGTGTCGGAAAAGCGGCGTCCCACTCTATGTCCTATTACGGGGACACGGTAATTAAAAATTAATAAGACTGTTTAAGAGTCGACAACGACGACGATTAAGGCTCGTTTCGGAGGCTTCAAAAGCGGCAAAGTCGATGTCGATTCTTAAAGTAGGGAGATTCGTCATTTTGACGCGTACATGAGACAATATATAAGAAAAGTATCGGTCATTAACATAATCGTTTGGAAAGTGAGTTACGAAACAGGATAATTAGTAAAAAATAGTTTCGACTCTCTTATAAGGATTTTCTTGTGAACTTTCGATCGATTTGCATTCGTTTATGGCTTAAATCGATTATGTATTCTGAATGAATACAATGTTCGGAAGTAAGTCATAAATAGAATATTTATGCAATAATTTTTACCACAAGAATTTCACGCCGAGAATATTATATTATAATAATATTATTGAAAGAAAAATATTGACGGAGTTGTTGACGAATAAAAAGGAATATGTAAGAGTTTTATGCAAAGAGGAAAATTGAAATGGAAAGTAGGAAATTCAAGTAGCTACTTTAAACATAAACGAGATGAAAAGGCACAAAGAAAATTGCTAAAGTCAAAAGAGCACATGCGGAAAAATTAAATGAAAAAATAAACCCGGCCAAGCCGCACATGAAAGAAAACACAATTCCAATTTTTTCATATGAAATATACACACTACTCACAATAAAAATGAATATGGCAAATAAACTGTATGAACGACCTCGAAAACTCTTACAACAGTTTCTTATCTCGTCCAATTTACAGCGCAGTGTACTTACCTATTCAACTTTTTATCATCGTTCAACTTTGTTAATATCATGGTCAAAAAGGAATGACAAATTCGATAAAACTAATAACAAATTTGTTCACGAAAACTATCAGTAGCGAATTCCGCCAGCACAAAATTAAATATGTACAATATGATTGATAGTATCTAAGTTGTTATCACATTTGGACCGGAAAAATGTCAGGTCGTGATAAATTGAATACGTCTCGACAATTTAAAGCAGATCTATCAAACTCTCAAACGATATGATTCATTTTTTTTTTATAACGCAACAGTTATGATCTATATTAACTCCTTAGTCACGGACACGAATCAAACAACGAACGGTTCGTTCTGGATTTCGACTAGGGATTCCAATGCCGGTATTATCGAAACCGGTATTAACAGTTTTTAGCCAAAATTCAACTTTCTGTACTATCGAGAGTCGAATTTTATGAATACCTACTATGATTTTTCGGTAATACATGCATTGATTGGCAAACGTCGGTATTTTTGGAATCCCTAATTTCAACCGACTTCATATTTACAAACAAGCACTATAAAAAAAAACGCAGATGCATTAAGCAACGTAAACAATCGCAGCACAATTTTCATCGGCCGCACCATTGTATACGTAATAATGATATAAATATATAATTCCTTCGTCGCCCATGAACGCGTTTTTTTCTCATGTATAACATTACGCTCGCTCAATTTCGATTTTACATTTCCCCATTAATCAGGACTTTTCCCACCGCACCGACAGTTGAATCGGTGCGTATTTGCCTCACATAATACACACGTGCAAATTCTTTTCGCACACATGCGAAAGGAAGCCCCATTAGTGCAGAACGATGCACTGCAGAAATGCACTTACGCGGTACGGGCACTCGAATAATGCACCGAACGAGAGGATCTCGCTAAAAGGAAACTCGACATTGCGAAAAACGCTCCTAGCTACAAAAGAGGCTTTAAATATGTTCGTGTGTGTTGCGTTTTAATGAGTTTTTCAGACGACAGTTTCAATTGTGAATGGAACGGTTTATTAAAATATAATTGCTCGGTTTGTCATTATTATAGAAACGTTGAATATTTTCTAGTCGGAAGAGAACGGGTTGATAATTTCTGCGAATTGTTCAAGTGTGGTAAAGCGTTTAATCTGTAATTGCACTTTGTCAGATTTTGCAATCGCATCGTTGAAATACACTCTGATTTACGCGGTGCTCGTTTTACGCGGTTAACGCAGTCAAGTATTTTTTAATATGCGTATTTTGGGTATAAAAAAAAAACAGTCATCGATCATGCAATTTTTAAATTAAAAAACTATCGATGACCGAACATGGTGTTGACAAAATGCAAAAAAATCATTATTTCAAATGATGATGATAAAAGTGATTTCGAACCAGCAAAATCCAATCTTCGTATTTAGTATGGATTTAAAGTTTTTATTTACGTAGTTTTGACTTCGGAAACAATCTCTTGTTTTCGTATGGGTTCATTGTTTTTTTGCGGTTCATCACAGAGCATGTCTACCACATAAATCGGAGATTGAGTATACTTGTTATTGTAACCAGAAAAAAAATTGATACCGTTTTATAGGGTCGTTCGAAAAACGCCATAATCACTCAATGCCGACCGAATGGTGAATGTCAATTCTGATTAAACCAGCATTCGAACCAGAGAAAAAGCCTTCGAAACATTTGACACCGACCATGAAATCAATCAGGCTGACACACCACGTAGAAAACACGCATCGGACGCGGACAAAAAACGCGATTTTTCAGGTAAAGGCTTCGGGTGTCGGGCTTTCGCAGTTAGAAACGTGTGGTGAAAAAAAAGACCGTGAACACCAACGAGACAAATTAAACTGTGATCAATCATTCGTGACGAGAATTGTGCTGTCGACCGCGAGACATCTGGAGAACAAGGGTACCCTGAAAAACGTGTCTGTTGGCTAAAAAAGCAGATATGTTTCAAGAGGGCCTCGTTTTATTGTGACAACGCGTATTAATCAAAACGTGGAAAAACGAACGGGTGAAAATGGCTGGCGCGCGTTTCAAAGACACTTTTTGCAGAATGCACTCGAGAACAGTGCAAAAACAAATTCGAATATTGTATAGTAGAACCTCTATTATCTGGACGTCGATTATTTGGGTACTCAATTGTTCGAATTGATAAAAAAAAATCTTTTTTTAAATAGCAGATCATACGTTTTTTTTTTTAAATAATACGCGTCCAAAAATTTCTAAACATGTAACAAAATTATATCGACTTAACTATGTGAGTGATCAAATAAAAACCTAACAGGAAATTTATTTCTAAAATAGCATTTTTTTTTCAATAAGTTTATTTTAAATGTAATTTCGTTTATCTACGTAATTTTAGAGGTTTAGAATACACGTTGGAAAAAATCAATTATAAGTAATAAATAAACGCACTCAGCGCAAAGTATTTTTTCTAAAATGAGGATTAATTCACAAAACTGAAAAAAAAATTATCTTACATTAGAAATAAAACTCTTGACCGGTTTTAGGTTAATCACAGTATTAATCAGTATTGCACAATGATTCAGAAGTCTGATTGCTGAGGCTTTTTTCTTTTAAATTGGACTAGAATTCTGCAAAGTTATCCTGATTGTCAGTCGTGATTTTAATATTTATTTATAATGAAATCCAGAAGAAAACTTGCTGTGCTATCATTAAAAGACAATTAAGATATCATCAATGCCCCGAAAAGAGATGCGTCGGAACTTTTTCAATTTAATAAAAAAAATCTATTAATAATATAAAATAATTTTTAATAAATAGTTAAAATTTTTTGTCTTGATTATCCAAACCAATTCGATTCCCGTTTAGTCCGGATAATCGAGATTCTACTGTAATAGATATGCATATTAATGCAGATCGTATCTGGTTTACATTGATGTTGGAAAATGCAATGTTAACGAACGAAGGTCGTTCAAATGGCCGAAATAAACAAAAGAAAAAAAAAATATTGTAAAAACAACACAATGATTCGATATGCAAATATTTCGATAGCTTATACGTAATGCATTGTTCAAAGGAAAATCCTTTACAATGTCCTAATTATGCGCAAAATCAAGGAAGAAAAACAAGACGTAAAAGAAAAATTCTTCCGAATTTCCCTAACGACATTTTTATGCAAACGCCGCTACAAAGAACGCGTACAACTCGTGCGACATTTTCATAATTTCCGTTACTTTTATTTTACAGCCTTTTTTTCGTGCTTTTAATTTTTATTTTTATGTATGTATGCACACGAGCGTGAAATCGCACATTTTGCTCCTATACACATATTAACACTCGCGCATTATGATTTTCGGAAGCGTTTGAATTATTCAAAAGACACGTTTTTATTTTTTTGAGATGCGTCAAATGGGGATTTCAATAAAAAGCGTCCATTTTTTCAATTTAGCGTTTCTCGGAAAATTCGAGTCTGTTATTATTGTATTAAACAACGAAACAATCGCGAATAATCTATTTTTTTTTGCGACACGCTAAAACGATTCTTTATAATGAATCATATTTTTAGTAACAAATTTTATATTAGATCAATGCATAAGTTTCATCGTATTTTTTCAATGGTCAAATATTTTTCTTTTCCGAACTAATGAATAACATTTGTATTCAAACCATTCTGTTATGTGGAAGGTATTATACTTTCTTTTCAATATCTTTTAAATTTTGGCTTGGCCGGTGAGTAATGAGCAAACCTTAAATATTTTTAAAATGTGTAATAATAAAGTGCATTTATAGAATTTTTCACTACAAATTTTGTAAAAATAATAACGCGACTTCAGCATAAAAAATACTTGAAATGTGTACAGTAGAGATGCAGTTAATATCAGTTGGGGTTTTCAAATTCAGATCTGGGGATTTTTAATTAATTGATGATAACATGTTACTGGCTATAATTAATGCCACGTCAAAATATCCGAGAGATAGAATAGATAGAAAGATAGAAGTCAACCGATAAAACAGTGCGGAATCTGCATTACAAATCGAAACACGTAAAAATATAAATACGATAAAAATTTTGCACTGACCCAATATTTGATTCGATTCATAAAATAACCGAGAGCGTAAGGATAATGTGATCTTTGTATAATATATTATGAAACAAAATAATGATTCACTGAAGAAAAAACCATCTCATACGATACTTCCGCGTATCATACACGGAAAGATCGACCGCAAAACTTTTAACGCACATTCGAATCGAGTACACCTCGAAGCTGGAAAGCCTCAAAGCTTCCGGGGTATCGAATCTTCCACACTTTCCAGGTATTGAATCTTCCACACTTTCCAGGTATCGCTCCCGCCAAATCGACAACATCCGCACATAACAAACCGTCAAATTCGAATTTCGAACACCGCGAATCTGCGCAAACGACTTCCGGCGAATCGTGACGATTCTACGAACGAAAAGTATCGACTACCTGTTCATGGCGACAGCTCGTGACCTGCATTCTTCTCTATTTGCCTCTCCAAAGCCTCCAGAGTTCGTTTGGGCTATCTGAAACACGTGAAAAAAGCCTCATGAATATGTGAATACGTTCGCTCTGCCCCGTTCACCGGGGGCATTATGAAAGACGTTTGACCGCGACCCGTTACTTAGCCAACGTGCGGTTAACCCGCGAACGGTATATAATCCGTGTTTTATAATAATAAAAAACATGTTTGGGATTGTGTCTGAAAACGGGCCGATCGATTTTCAGATCCGAACGAGAGATATATCCGATTGAGCAAGCGGAATCGTGAAAATGTTAACATCGAAACTAGATCGATGTTGTAATCGAATCGAAATCTAAAGTTATAAATTTATAATGTTAAGTATATTGTCATAATATGATGTTATAACTGAAGGTTATGTAATGTTAACTCCTAAAGGTTAGGTAATGACCCAATCGTCCCTTCAGTTCTGATGTGCATAATTATGCAAACAACTTTTAAGTATTTTTCTTAAGTAATTACAGTATATTTATTTTCACTATTTTTGGCTATTTGATACTGACAAAATTTGTGAACATGATATAAAATCGTAATGATAGTATTCATTGGTTCCCAAGATAACAATTAATTAAGTCATAACTTTTAACGCCTTCTGTGAAATTTTTTTAACTCTAAATTTTTTAAACGTAGAAATCATTTTATTTCGATTAAAATATACACTCCCATTTAACAGTTCAAATTGTCAAAAAACGATAATATTCATTTAAATATAAATTTGTTTCGCTTCAAAGTTTCGTGTATGATTTAAATAGCGGTAAGGTGAAATGGTTTCGCAACGTAATCCCGTCGGATATCAAATCCTGTCTGAAATAATATTTATCCCATTATTTCGGGC
Organism: Hydropsyche betteni; assembly: GCA_028571205.2. Classification (NCBI taxonomy): domain Eukaryota; kingdom Metazoa; phylum Arthropoda; class Insecta; order Trichoptera; family Hydropsychidae; genus Hydropsyche; species Hydropsyche betteni. The sequence continues at coordinate 2,218,654 of JAOXNN020000004.1, forward strand.
TCTCCAGGGACTTTTGCGGATAAATCTGTGTATCTAATTCCATGAACCAGTAATATGCACGTCGTATTTGGGACGAAATAGTTTGTTTTTCAAACGGGACGAAAATCCGTCCCCCGGAGAAATCGCCAATATCTCGGTTCCATCATGGCATAAACAAAAATAGAATGAAAGCTTTTCAACCGCGTGATTAATGTTTTAATTAAAACACGGAATAATTCACGAGGGCGCACTGGCTTAAGAACAAATCGAGAAAATTAAGCAATTTGTCCGAGTTGATTAGATTTAAGCTCGGACATTCCTCTGGAGGATCTTTTTCTTGACCTTATGATTCATGAGAGAGTATATTTTTACACAAAAAAATGCTAAATACGTATATACATATTACAAAAATTTAACCTTTCGCTTTTATATAATACATAGAATATTAAAAGAAAAGTTAATCATCTTCGGTTTCCTGATAAAATTTTCAACACATAAAATAACAAGAATTCATTAAAACAAAACTTTACGGCATTTAAAACGACCTTTCATTTCTTTGAGTATTCCGATTACATATTCTAATAATAAATTCATATGCCAAGTTGCATTTTGATAAAACAAAACAAATTTGCAATTCAGCACGCATAGAAAACAAGGCGAACTCGCCGCATATATAATATTTAATAAAATTCCACCTTATTCACGTTTCAAAATAATATCATCCGAAGGCAAACATGACATAAATAATAACCAAGATACAAAAAAAGAGCGACGACAAATTCGGAGCAGAACGCGATCAGATTATGAATATGTTAATTGCCACACATAAGGCAACAGATGCTTTGACGTATCGAATTATCGAACCTTTTTGTAAGGCAGGCGACATAATCGAATAATTTGACACTCAATATTGGAAAATTATACATTGTATTGCTCTATATCGGTCTAATTTTGTATTTATGATATAGTATAGATTATGCCAGTGAAATAATATTTGTTAAAATTATACTGTCGCGAATTCACTGTTTTGCTGAGCGACCGCTTCGTAATTACGCAAATTACAAAGAATATGCCAAAATGAAATTGTGTAAAAAAATAGTCATATTATTCGATATATGATACCGAGTACATATAATTTTATGATAGGTGGAATTCCGAGTAGATAATGACAGACTTTGACTGGGAACCGCCGGTAATGTGATAATTTTAACCCTTTTATAGCGTGACCACCTTGAAACTCACACTAATTAATCTGAGAGCTTAATTAAACTAATGCCTTCAAAGAACGCGGCTAAAGTCTCATATAAACCATCGAGGTTAAAAGGTTTTCACCGCTTCGATCGTAGTTATGTGCGGCTCTCGTAGATAACGATGCGTTTACGACTATCGAGTGGAAAAAACGAAAGGAAAACGATTTGATAAAATAAAACAAGATGAATTATAAAAAAAATATACGCTTCCGACACAACTGAATGGTAGTTTTGAATCGAACAAAGAAATCTCCCACAAACCATAGAAGCGATGAACCACTGGAATTAGTGACGATCTCTCGACAGTTATACGACGTGACGCTTTCTTCGTTCATTCTCACTAATATTATTATTTTATGAAGAGAGAATCGTTTCTTTTTGTTATTTATTTGCGTAGTGAAATGTTTCTACAAAATTTCCAGAAACAAAGTCTATTATCTCTGAATCGTTTGTTTTACGGCGTGTAATCAGGTGTATGGAGTTAACTTTGTGTTTGCTTAGCTGTTTAAATGGCATTGGAAAATTATTATGTTTGCTATCGTTTATGCTCGATTAAATCGAAAACCAATATAGTGGCAAGATTACAAGATCAATAATGTGTTAAAATCAATGTAGCGTTTTCATTTCGACACTAATATAAGATGCGAATATATCAGTGTCTCGAAAATTAATGGGTATTTAAAAATAAAATTATTAATCACAGAAAAGGTATATTGATTTGTTCGAAGAAACGAAGAGTTGAATAAACCCATCCGAATAAAGAACCGAGGTTCATATTCCGTACACTTTATATGGACAAAAATCATGAGGGAATTTACATCTTCGTACGTATTTCCGACGAACTGTCGTGACTAAGAAGTGTTTTTGCGAAATTTTTTCCTATTTAATAAACCTTTAGACGTTCGAGGAAGTTCACAAGAAATCCGGAATGACTCTTGACTGGTGATTAAAGCCATTTAGAGGCCGATAATTGACGGCGATCGAAACATGTATCATCACTCACAATGCTGTCGACCTTGGCTTCAGAAATATTCAAAACATAACAAGTAAAACTTTTACACTTACTTACAAATTAACCAAACAACTAGTGAATGCGAAAAATATAAGATGTTATACAAAAAAAAGCAGATACACTCGACTACCCTCCGGTTATTCATTCGAGCTATAAATCACTACAGCTATTATGGTAATTCTTCTGCGCATTTTTAATGACGTCATTATGCTAATTAGTAGGTAAAGAAGCATATTCGACGAATTCCGTCATACTACAACAGTAAACAATTTCGCAAAGGCGTTGTATTGAAATCGGGCGTAAATCAAAAACGTCAACTTTGCACTTGAGTCTCATCTTCGCACGCGAATAAATCTTTATAAAATCGTTTCAAACATTCGATAAATAATAAAATAGAATCGCAACCATATTATTCATCCGAGGGAACGATAACAATTGTCGATTTTAACACGCCTCGTTTCGAAATGTTCGCACGCGTTTAAATAACTCTCACGAGTGCGCGCGTCTAATTAGCTGAAATGTGCGAAAAGCTAAAGAGCAAAGTTATTAACGTATGTTTTGTCGTTTGAAGAACATTCGAATGGACAAGGACACATCGTCCTGTCGCGAACGAAAGGCAATTTATGCCGTCTGGAGTGCGATTCGCAACGCTTCGAGCACCTGATGCTGCTCCCAGATGCGGAGTCATCCTGAAGTGAAAATAAAATGATAAAAAATGTTAGGGCAATGCAAAAGTTTCATCGTATTTTGAAACCAAAACGATGCGATGCAGACACTACATTTTTTTTATTGATTAACTCCTATCTTCAACACAATCTCTGATATTTTGACGTGGATCAGCATTCGGTTAGTGACATATCATCAATAGTTATTAAAAAATCCCCAGATTTGAATTTTGAAAACTATAATTGAGTGATTTTAACTTTAACTGCATATCTACTTTACATATTACAAGTATTTTTGTTTGAAATGGACGCTTATTGTTTTTGACAAAATTTATACAGTGAAAAATACTATAAATGCAAAAGTGCATTTCAAAAATTTATTGTTTATGAAAAATTTAATAAATAATGAAAATTAAGTATCCTCCTCATAATAGAATACTTTAAACACAGATTTTATTTATTAGTTTGGAGAAATGCGAAAAATATTTGACCATCGAAAAATACGGCGAAACTCTTGCATCAACCGAATATAATATGAGAAAATATGCTGCTTCTTCTTGCACAAGCGACTTTTTTACACGGTCGTTGAAAAAAACCGACGTCGACGACAACAACCACCCTGACGAACAAAGAGCGATATTTCAAAATTGGTCACGAAAGAAAACTTTGCACCGACGATAAAAAAGCGTCATCAACGACGATGATTGTACGCAAAGTTGAATTATAAAACGAAAAAAAATTCTAGACACATTATTTAGAACGAAAAATGATTTGTTTTCACATTGTTATATAGAAATATTAAAATGGCGCAAATATTTAACTCTCATTTTTTTTCGACGCCTTCAAATTATGTTTGTTGGAAAAAAGATACGAATCAACCCACAGAATATTTTTTGATGAAAAAAAATCGAATAAATCACCACCCTATCACAATGAAGGGTTCCATTTGGGAGCTACGGCGTGTTGAAACAGTTGATTGATGGGAGTTGGCCTATAGTAATTTATCATTTTTAGTCGGAAAAAATCAAAGCGGCGTTATCAGGTTATTAGAAACATATTATCAGGTCACACGTGAAAAGTGTACGCCGACCAGAAAAACGAAGTTCAAGCACAAATGTTCGATTCCATCATTTTCTTTCGTGTAACTGAATAGAATTGCACGCGAACACGCATCGGTAACATCATCACAATTTTCTTATATCACGGTGGGATTATGAGACATCACATCATCACATCGACTGATGTCTAGACCAGCGATCGGTAACTTACGATCTGCGGGTCAACAATTTCACTGAACTTCTGAGAACCAACAATCATATTGCGAAAAGAAATCACCAATTAAAAATAATTTCGAATATCAGTGGTAGATATTGTTTTTGCAAATATTGCGATAAATAATGAGACTTTATATGTTAACATTTTGGCTAAATTTTTTAAATTATGTGACAGTTTATTTTTTGAAATGTTTGTATTTTCAAAATGTAATAGTCCAAGTGTATTTCAGTCATAAATTCACATTGTTGGGGGTTGAGTTTGGTTGGTTTTGTTTCGAAAATTTTATTTCTTTGATCGAAGTTTTGGGTTGGGTTAGAATAGCCAAATATGGAGCAATAATATATAAAGACTGTGATATATACATTTTAAAAAATCTGTTTTTGTCGTATTGCTCTACTCCGGTTAAGTACTGAAAATTATCACAATACATTATTCGATACTTAGCCCTATTATTAATTATATTTCGTAACATTTAAGTAACAAAAACATTTCATTTATTTGATATGATTTTTGTCTATGATGATTCATATAGTGAAAGATGCAGTTGTAAAATGTTAAAAATTTAAAAATGAATTGAAATCATTTTTTAGCGAAAACGTTAAGCAAATCATAGTTTCAAATTTAGAAAAAAAATATTGATGAAATTAACCATGTACCGTTTCGATAAACAATCGAATTCAAGTAAGAGTATTTCAATATTAGATTAGTAAATACGACAAATTATCTATCCCGTCCTCTCTTATAAATTATCATCTTTAAAAACCTTAATTTTCACGTTTACATGTACACATACAGTTGGCAACTGACAAATTACCCTATATTCATCTAAATCAATATTGATCAGATATCAAAAAGGTTTTAAATCACTATTTTAAAACTTTCTTCTCTCACGTTACACATCGCTAAGTGGCAGTAGCTACGACATACAACAATTCCATACACGCATTTGTTTGCGGACGCGCCCGTTTTTGCGCAAATGCGCCAAACGCGTCAAAGCCTCCATATGTAAATTTGTTCATACTCTGACTATGTTGCAATTGTGTGTGCCATCGACGGAGTCAAAACACCGTGAAAACGGAATGTTCCCGATCCAGTTTGTGACGGGTCGTTGGTGCAAGAGCTCGGCCCATTTTAGACACGTTGTCGGGGGTTCGTTATCTAAATTCTAAATACAGCGATTCTCAACTGTCGATCAGAATAATCGTTGTTTCGATTTCGAAATGCAGACGAGTGAAATTTTCTAGTCAGATGATCGGTTCGTGGTCCGATGATTCACAAGCTCGGTGAATACAGGCTTTAATTGCCGTCTTATAAGGTCATCGATCCAATGATCTAGCGGTGAGTTTATAAGGAATCACGTCGCATATTTTCGTACGAGAGTGCAAACTGAAGCCAAAGCGCAATTTCCAAGGCCCGAAACGCGATAAATTCAAGTATAATTATGTCCATATGGAACCGAGGAAGTGTCACGATCTTGATGTGAACTATGGATATAGTCAAACTGACATTGAATATTCAAGATTTATACAGGTAATTGCAATAGGAAAATGTCGAATATGTTTTATTTTCTGACTTCGATAATGGTTATATTAGAAATTTGCTCGTTAGCTATCTGTCACAACTTAGAACAACATTGGAAACGGTACATTTTCAGCATCTGCAATTTACGCAGAAATGCAGCACGCAACGCGTGAGTTCTTCGTTGATAAATAAACGAAAAAAATACGATCTGCTGTTGATTCATGAACTGAAAATAGTTGACACGAATGCATCTATAATGATGTGTATTTGAAGTGCAGCGATGAAGTAATACAACGACAATGGATTGTTAATAAATTTTATCACGCAAACGTAACTAGATTGCTCGATCAATCGATAGTATAATAATTTAATGTTATAAAACAGGTCAAACAATTACGATCGAGATAAATTGCAGAAGATTGGCACTGAATTTTTACATGCAAAGTGAGTCATAACGTAGAAAACTCTGTGGTCGCAATACTTTGTGGCTCGAAAGAAGAATGCAAAGCGAAATACTGCGGTTACTCAAAAGATCGAAAGAAATAAAATTATACGTGAAACATTTTCTGTTTTCGGTGTATGCATGTCTCGTACTGCTCGTGCGTATCGTAGACTTTTAAAAAGTGCTGATTTTAGCGGATGGAGTGTGATTCATTCGATGAAAAAGTATGTAGTCATCGACAGAAGGTTGTGACAAGTTGAATGACATCGCTTTCATGTACACAAACATATTGATGAAAAATTTGTACTGATAAAAACTAACAAAACCGAATGAATCAGTTTTACTGTCGCACAATTCAAATTAGATAAAAAATTTCCACTGTATATATTGGTTTATTGTTAAAATCAAAACCTTGAATGGAAAAAAAAACTAAATATATGCCATGGCGAATGTATACGATAAAAAATTATCATTACAATAATAACAGAGACCTTTTATGCGACTTGTACAAAAGGGTATTTATTGATGAAACATTCAAATGAAAATATTTTTGAACATCGTTCTTTGTTCTGTTATATTGAGAAACTAATCTGAGTTTGTCTCTATTATGTCTCAACGGCTCTTGTAATATAAAAAAATAAAGTATATTTGACGATATCGGAAAGCGCGAGCAAATATTATTCTTTACTAAACAATCATTACGAATTCAAAGCGTAAAAGATTTTTTGTGTCGGTTACCATAATTTTTTTTACGATTTCAGTATTCCATTAAGCCAACACTTCATTAAAAATTTATATGGGTAAAAAGCCACTCACGACTCGCACAATTCAACTAGGCGCGAACATGAGAAATTCAAATATAAAACAGACTACGTAGGATTTCCATTTCCGTAAAAAAATTTCATCGTTTTAATTACAGAAATGGTATTTTGAAAACGTTCCCATTAAACCCTTTTATCGAGCAAGCTTAATAGGATTCCTTTTACCGAATTAATGAATAGTCTTCGAGCACTTTGCAGTAGATTACTAAAAATCATTATTTTTTTCAACAAAATTTATACTCCTAAAAAATATATAATGACAAAAATCAGAGATTATAATGACATGTATGGGACAGCCGTCGGCGTACCATTACGCAAGTTTTCCGAGTCAACGCACAATAATGATCCGTATGAAGGCTGTAATCATGCCAAAATTATAGGATTAGATTTTTCATCTTTTTCAAAATAAAAAAAAAATGCCCACACGAACCAACCATACATCTTACATACGTGGGATTGAATAAGAAAAGTCGCGAAAACCTGGTATATGGACCGTTCGTTAAATACGTTCTATATAGGGATTTTACAAATACCGACATTTACCATTACTTATATTACTGAAATTAATCTCATTAACGATATTACCGATATTGATTCATTTATACAATTAATGCAAATAATTCAAATAATTAGCAATAAAACACTAATTAATTAAACGATAACTATTGATTGATTAATTAATTACATTCTTGACTATTGAAATTTTTAAATTTTATAAAATACACAATCAAAATGTTTTGCAAATCATAACTCTTTTCTATTTCGGTGTACCGATAACGGTATTTTGTAATACCGGTAGTACTTAAGGGCATATTTTTCCCGAAAACCAATAGTACTCGTGTCAATACCTTTATTGGAATTCCTATTTTAATAATACGGTAGTACCGGAGGTCAAATAATGCCCGAAAAACCGCCAGAATCCGTTTCGGTAATACCACTATCGGAATCCCTAGTTCAATAGCGTACGTGATAAACGCGTATTTGCGAACTTTTCGCAAGGAAACGCCCGGTTGTTAACCTGTGAATAAGTTTGAATAATGCGAGGACACTCGCTTTATACGACCGAGAGGACGTTGCCTTTGTATACGGCCGTATTGTTTAGCGGTGTTAAGCCGCGATTAAACATCCAGAACACGATCTTAATTAAAGCCGTGTCGACGCAAAAAACGCTATGGACGCAGATATAAAACTAGAAGGTCCAGCGGATAATAAAACAAGACCAGAAGCCGATTTTAGCCGCCACCGGAAAGGCACACCATCTCGGTTAATTTCCAAAACCTGTCCGGACCGGGAATGAGAAGGGTCCATTGTGTTACGAAACAAACCTGTACGTGTTACGCAAATCATCGATTTAACTACGAGGGAAATAATTGAGTTTCGACGAGGCTGCGTTTTGTCTAGTCTCGAATTAACCGTTTTGTACGAAATGTATGAAAAACCTACATTGTGAATGCTAGTGATGAATCACGAAAAAATGACGCTGCGCTTCGTGAGCGTTCGGATCGTAGGTGAAAAAAATAAATAATAAGATACAGGTATACAAAAACTCGTATAAGAATGATCGGGGAAAAAATAGGTGCACGTTTGCACAAAAGATTCGAATACGATGCCATCTTTAACGAGAGCTCGATCCAGCTCCCGGCTTTTATACCTGAGACGAAATAAATATAATATCATTATTCAATTTAGAATCTAAATCTTTAAATTAAATATGAAGAAATCACATTATATGTAATATATTTTCGGGAAAAGGTAAAATGAATATCACAAAAAGGGTACAGTAGAATCTCTATATTATTCAGATTGATAAAAAAAAAAGATTTACTTTTTAAAATACCAGATTTTATGATTTTTTTTACATAATACGTGAAAAAAATGTATGTAACAAAATTATACTGAATCATGACAGACTCAACTACGAGGGTGATTAAACTAAATGACAGGATTTTTTTTTAATAATCTTTACAGTAACGTAATTTATTTTCAAAAACAATTATTTTATACAATTTACATATTTGAAAAAAATTAAGTTAAAAAAAACTTCTCAAAGATTGCATTGAAAATTATGACTTGTAATTATTATCTTAGGAATCGTTGAATACACTACCATGAAGATTTTATGCCAATAAAAATTTTGCCAATATCAAATAACCAAAAATAGGAAAAATAAATAGACTGTAAATACGTTTGAAAAATACTTAAGAGTTTTGAACATAATTATGCACACCAAAATTTTTTATAAATAATTTAATTAAATTTCTAATAAATTCATAATTTTTATTTAATATAATTTCTTTCTTGTTTTGATTATATTATGATGTTTTTCACTATCCTGACCATTTTTCAATCCTCATCTATTCCAGATAATCGAGGTTCTACTATACATAAAAGAAAAACGTAACATTTTATCAGATTCGGTCAAATCCCAGCTGACAAAGGCGAGTCACGCAGGTGAAACGTACTAATATCATGATTTAAACGAGATGAAGACCCTCACAAAAAGATCCTCTATTTATGAGAACGAAATAGGAGAAAAAAATAATGAAAACGGACAGAGATTGCTTTTTTCTCATAAGATTATAGTCAATAAAAAAATATCCCGTCAGATCTTCCGTGCCTGACGTAACACGGAATCTTATCGTGACGAGTATTAAGCAATTAGTTTTATCGAAAAAATTTGATACAGTTAACAGATGACCTCCCGCAATATCATCGATACGAATTTCCTGCAATTAAAAACATTAGCGTATCCTGAATTTGCAGCGGTTCACCACATTTCCTCCATATGACCTGAATATGTTCAAAAAGTGCAAAAACGTGTCGCCCGCACGCACATTGTAATTTTTTTTTCTTATCATCCTCGCATAGAAGTGGGCGTACCTACTATCGATCCGTATTCTGACGAAACGATCTCATAAATATGTAAAATAAATCGTTAGAAGCGTGAGTTTTATATTATACATACAATTTTTTTTTAATTTAGTAAAGGGTTTTTCATACAAAGTCCAGGAATGTCGCCGCACCCAAAAGTTTGAATTATTTTTAACGCAGACGTACAAAAAACGCGATCGATATACAATTATTTATTGAAAGATGGCAAACGTAACCTAGCAGTAAAATCACACACAAAACAGTGAATGAAAATTCAGTGGGAAGAACCGCATTAACCGGTACATTTTTTGACAGGAGTCCGCGAAATCGATTCGAGCCGCCGCGAATTTTCGGTACAGTTAAACCATCGTTGTTCCGTTTACCGCGGTTAAGTCAATATTTAAAACAACGGTTAATCGAGGCTAACGATTCGAGGCTCGGGTTAATTGCACAATAAGCGGTTATTGGCCGTTCATTAGCGAATAGTGAAACGACAACCGTACCCCGTAATAGCTATAATCGCGGATAATGTCACTTCGGAAACTATGCGCGGAATTTGTATGGTACGTAATTTTTTTTTTATTAGACAAAATTGTAGTGATCAATCGTTGTTTGCGACTTATCGATTTTCGTCGATAATGTCACAATATCCGCATTTTGATGCCCGTCTACTCGACGCGGAAATGCCTCCAGAATAACGGCACTGTCACGGTTAAAATTCTGAAAAATGTGAAAATGTTACAAATATATCCATTATTATAATATTAATCTTCGTCACGCTATTTCAATGAGTAAGAATTGTCATAAAAACGATATGAATGTTGAGATTGTGACAGATAACTATCTTAATTAGACAATTGTTTAATATCGGACACGCTTCCATTATATCAGATAGAATAAAATCAAGATATGATTCATCACGAAAGTGTCCCAAAACATTGACGCATCAAAAAACAATTTAAGCCGTCCCATTTCCAAAACGTAACAAGAATTCTTCAAACACATTATAACACTGGTAGCGATTCCCACGCACATGACAAACGTCAAATTTGCACAGACCGTTTAAACAAGCTACAACAAATCTCTCCGAGTTTTATTAATATTTTCAATTTAGAATCTCTTACGCACACACATTATTTTTTATTCGAGTTTAAATGTCACGGACGAACGGCCTCAAAGTTCGTCGTATCCGACATTTCGTGCGTTTTCAACCTGCTGCTATGTTGTAGTGACTCTTATCACGAACAAAGGTCGAGGACGTAAATCAGAAAAGCCGGAAATTATCGTAGAGTACGGGACAAGATAGATAGGACAGAGTTAAACACCGTAACTGGAGGGTTACGAGTAATTAAAAGCGTTGCGAGACTCGCGCCACGGGCAAGAATTATCTACGTGAAGACATTTTGATAACATTACTCGTGTAAACAAAGACAGAATGTAATCACGCGTGCGACAACGCAAAGGTTGTATATCACCTCTGTTAATTTTTATTATTTTTATATAAATGATGGGCTTTATCATAACGGTACTGCGTACAAATGTGATGGAGGTACAGCAGAACCTCGTTTATCCGGACTAAACGAAGATTGAGATGGTCCGGATAGCGAAAACTTTGGATTATAGAGATTAAAATTATGAATTTATCAGAAATTTAATTAAATTATTTAATAAAAAAATAGATGTGCAATTACGTATACAACCTTTAAGTATTTTTAAACGTATTTACAGTCTATTTATTTTTAGTTATTTGATCCTGGAAAAATTGCTTGAACATAAAATAAAATCGATATGGTAGTTTATTCATCTGTTCCCAAGATAATAATTAATGAAGTCATAATATTCAACGCAATCTTCGAGCAGTTTTTTTAACATAGAAATTATTTTATATTGTGTAAACCAATTATTTTTGAAAATAAATTGTTTCACTATAACTTTGTCAAGTTTTTTTTTTTTAAAATAAAACTACCATCAAGTTTTAATTTGATCACCTTCATAGTTGTGTCTGTCATGAATCAATATGATTTTGTTGCACATTAGTCAATTAGAACCCGTGTTAGGTAAAACAATCGTAAAATCTGCCATTTAAAAAAAAATTGGATTAATCCGGATAGTCAAGAATCCAGACAATAGAAATAGAGGTTCTACTGTATATCAGACGTTGCAGTATTGTCGAATGGAAATATCCCTTCGAAAATTTTTGTACGTCAAATGTATTTTCCGCCATCAATCTTCGGAGGCTAGGTATGTAAATGGATTTATTTATTCTTCCACAACACATATCTGCGAAGGTTGGTGAAATAAATCAAATCGCACCGGTGATGTTTCTGTCGAGTCATGATGTAACATATGTGACTGGTTTTCAATGCAAAATTGTTGTTTTATTCCTGCTTTCTGTTATGCGGAGAATTTTGAAAAAGAACAATCATTGACAGTACAATACGAAAAAAATAGATGAAAAATTAAAACAATAAATAAACAAGCGAGGAAAAATTTTAATCTTATGAACATAACATGTAAAATTTTTCATGACACGAACAGAGTTTTCAAACGACTCAAAGGGCTGGGATCTCCCTAAACAATGTGACATAAAACATTAAAATTCATTCAAACAACACAAGAATTTTCATATTAAAGTTGATACGACAAAAAACCTGACGATACAATCGAAAAAGCGTGTACGCTACTACAATGTACATACACATTTAAGATTTGTAGAATATCCTACACATTTTAGGGTGGCAAAGTCACGGTTGCCGGTCACGTAAACGTAAATCATACCGTAATGGTATACGAAACACTATTTAAAGGTTGAATAACTCCACGTCACGACAGTGTCTCGTCTGCGATGTTCGTATGACCAGAGGGCATTTATCATATCGGACAGTGGTAGGAAACCTTTTCAACGTTCGACCATACAAACGTATTCATGAGTGTATTTCGGCGCCGAACATTTACAAATTATAAACTACTTAGCGTACACTACCATAAACGGATCACCGTTCTCGAGATCGACGCTAAAAATATATATATTCGGTCAATGCGTAAGTTCCATCGTATTTTTTCGATGGTTAAATATTTTTTTTCTAAAAATTAATTAATCAAGTTTGTATTTGTATTTATTCTATTATGTGGAAGATATTTCCTTTTTGATGTCTGTTAAGTTTTAGCCTAGTTAATGAACAATAAACAGCCCATAAAAATCTTTGAAATGTCTTATAGTAAAAGTGCATTTATTCACTGTACAAATTTTGTAAAAATAATCACAACCATCTAATTTTGAGAGCAAAAAAAATTGCATGTTCCAGCGCGTGTCAATTGGAGATCATGCCAGGGAATATAGGTTAACTGATAAACATGATTATGACATGTTATTGGCCATAATTAATGCTGATTCACGTTAAAATACCAGAGATGTCGCATTGAAGTCAAAAGTTAACTCTGAATCACATCGGGGTTGGTTTCAAAAAATAATAAGATGTTTGAAAAAAACTCGACGAATCTTTTACATCGACCTAATATAAACAAGCAGTTAGTTACCAGAACAATTAAATTTGTCATACAAGACTGACCAAGTACGATACTGGGAACCGATAATTATCTCTCCGTGCACACACACACACGCAAACCTCGCTAACGAAAATCAAACAATAGAAACGTGGATCGCTTTCTAAGGGGCGTGGGATACCCGCCGACCCGAATCGCCAAGTTTCGTGCTCCTCAATTCGACAAACATTGTAGGAACACCTATAAATCATCGATCGCGTCGAAAATCGTCCTGCCCTGTACAAATTACATAATAACGAGCCTCCCTTTGTCGTAAACAACGCGCTTCGAGGAAGGCTGTTGCGGTGGCCCGACGACAACGCGACGGTTGTTAAGTAGTAGGAAATTACCGACGGGTGAATTACCGACGCGCTCTCTCACATGTGGGCAATTGGGTAATTTCGCGAAAGGCATCAGGAGGTGTAAAGTGAGATGTCTGGAGGCGTTACAAGCTTGTTCCGACCCAAACGAGCGGACCGAAAAAAGGTTCGCCGCTCTATAATCAAACCAGAGCCCGACCTGACGAGGGTGGAAAAAAATAAATCAACGAAATCAATTTAAAACATCGGGAAAATCACCACACTTTTTGTGACACATGATCGTCGTGAACAATGGCCTTTATTTACAGGCTGTGGAGGTAAAGCGTTGAACTTGTAGGTGTTAAATAACCGACCGCGGTGCAACGACCGTGTTCAAATTCGAACATAATTTAGTAACGGTTATCGATTAATGTCGTTTTTCGAATTTTGAGGGCGTTTGTCGCGTGTCCGAGAAATCTCGTAGGTGGCTATCGCGTAATTGAGGTATCTCTCCTTACGAGGAAAAAATTTGTATGTAAGCCTCGAGCGCCGGCAGCGTAACCGAAAAGGCCCTCCGATTCCGGTGAAAACGCGTTTTTTATTATTATTTTATTATTGCATTAACGACTGACGAGAGATTTCTATAATATTATTGCGTGAAATTTCTAGGAATGCCGACGGGAGTGTCCTCTTGGCACACGCGAAATTAAACATAGGAATGTCAAGGCGCGCAAATATTAGAAAGCGAAACGCGAAGAATTCGGATGTAGTATTCGAATATTAAATTTTTTCAATATGAAGTTCTTGCGCAAAGGTGAAATTCTAAGTATCAGGTAAACGTGTAAGTTTCGTCGGATTTTTTTCTTTGATCAAATATTTTTGAATCTCCGAACTGATGAATAAGATTAAAGAGATCGTATTGAAGATATGAGTAAACCGATAAAAAATTGCGTTATTTTCATCTCATCGATTTGGTTTCAAAATACGGTATTCGATTAAAGAAAATGCGACGAAATTTTTCCATCAACCTAACGCATAAATATTCAGATTCCGCTGAAACATATTTTAATATACAACATTATGCATGCAAAATAAAATGCAATAAAAGATGAAAGCTTCAGCTGGTTCTTAATAAAGGCATTCAGGCTCACAAAAGAGCGCTCTATCCGTTCAAAAAGCTGCCGACTTAGTCGTTATGAAAATATTTATTTTGACTTAACCATCGAACAATTTAATTCCACTCATCAAAAACGACGACGGCTACAAACACATTAGAATAAATACCGGGAAGCGAATCACTCTCACAAATTATGGCATTCCCGGCATACCGAAACGCGTCCGAGGCAATTTCATCTAAAAAAATAGCCCCGAGCCGTATGAAATGCCTCGAAATTACCACGACTCAAAAAATACCAAGGGTCCACCAGTCTCCTTTGGCTACCGTTCTTCGGAATCCGTAAACAGATCGGCGTGTATTTTCAAAACAAAATCAACAACGCTCAACAAAAGTCAAGTTTGACGCGATCGTTAAACGAATTCCTTTCGGCACATACGGAATACGGATGTATCCGATTTAGATTCTGTTTGGAAATTTATCGAGTTCCTCGTCCGACTTTTCGTGTATTGTGGCACTTTATTGAATTCTCGTCTCGTCCGTATTTAGATTTCGCTGTCGGCGTAATTTGCATCTTGTTCCGTTTCTCTGACATTCTTGACATGTGCGAAATCCATTTTGGACACCTTTTAGAGCGCGTTTTGACGTACATATCAAGTTTTTCTTTTCGGGTAATTTCGCTTATTACGTTCAATGAAAATCACGATTTGACATGCTTCGGTTTTAAATAAAAGCAAACACGAACAAAGGCACAATGAAGGGCCATGTTATTAAGACTAATAATGCGAATTCACATCCGCTAAAAAACGAATTCAAAGACTGAGGCATTCATTATGTTCTCCCTTCAAAACGAGTTTGTAGATGCGATTCGCGATCGCGAAACCTCTCACAAGGTTAAAACTTCTTTTGAATCAAAAGAATATCGATAAACCAAAGAGTGAAAAAAAAAATTAAAAGCGCATATAAAATTAGAACTCGCCAGTAATAACCACAAACGCCAACAAAGAAAGTCAACGCGATATTCATAGATCGATTCAAGCAAACGTTACGTTAAAAATCGAATCTATTTCCATTCAATGACGTCCGTCTCTAATCGAAACACACACACACACACACAATATTCGGAATCGCTAAAAAGGCCAGCGAAACTCGACAATCATCCCCCGCAATGTGTCGCGGACGTTTATTAAACCCGTCATCGCACATCTACAACATCAGTAATGGGTTTTAGCTCTCGTAATAAAGCCTTCCGGGAACCGATTCGGATTTGATTGGAATCCCTTCGAAGTACCCGAACGGTTCAATCGGGTATAGGTACTACGTGCCGGATTCAATTAAAGCACTGTCCATGTTTGTACACACGTATCCAAAAATAGAAACGGGAGCCCATCATAGTTCACGTGTGCCACGTATTGAACCTTTAAAAAAACGAACATCGGGCAAGAAACAGGTATATGTTTTCGAACCGAAGACCGCACCTGGTTCGGAGAACGAAAATATCTCGACGTCGTAAAAAGGGAAGTATTAGCTCGCGGGTCAGCCTCGAATATCGGCCCTCCGATGAGTGAACTTCGAGTTCGAAGATTTCGCGATATTCTCGTCGCAAGATGAAGATTAGGGATGGGAGAAAAATGCGCGTACGTCGGGTTTACGATGTCGTAAAAAAGTGGAGGCACTCGAATTGAATTGGACGTAGTACAATTCGAGATTGTATAAGCGCATACCGTATTCTTACGGCCGAGGAAATTCGAGTAATATCAAATTATGATACATAAAATAAGGATCAGATAAGAATTTTTATAAACATCAAGAGCTATAAATTCAGGATCGAGAGAGACAATTTATAAAAGAAAAAAGATCGCGAGATAATACTGGTCTCTAGACGCGCACAAAAGCCGTTTTCATAAAAGTTATAGAGACGGGATCTCCAGCGGAGCGTAAAAAATATGAATACCGCGATATAAATTTTAAATTTATCTACAAAGTATATAAAAGAGTAAATAAGCGCAAACGGATACGAAGTGAATTGAAAATTCATCGACAAGCACGAAAAAATGCAAACGGAAAAGGACACGCGCGGAATAACAATATTCGTTCCAAAGGATACTATCACTTAGAAAGTGACCGCGAAAACTTTTTTAACCAAATTGTCATCCGTAACTAGGTATTCTGATTTCTTGACGATATTCATTTCTTCGGGAAATGAAAATTCTCGATTTCTCGATTAAATTAAATGTTCAATAGTAAAATAATATAAAATGCATTATGAAAATTCTCGAGAGATCTACGAATTTCTCGAGAACCTACAAATTTCTCGAAAAATTTATAGATCAATTAATTAATTTCTATATGAAAAATCTAGGTTTTTGCATTTTTCAGGAGAAATTCTTAATAAAGAATTCTCGGGAATAAACAATATCCGTAACGAACACGATCAAAAGACAAACGACCATCGATCTACAGTGGTTCACTGGGTCACAAATCGTCCACTTTTGGACTTGACCCACGCAACGGCGTTTTAATCGCATCTGATTAGAGCCTACGCGCCCCAGCGTATAATAAACGCTTTTATTTAGCCAATTTCGTCTATCTTGTTTGCACTGCGAGTTCGCCTTTAACGACTTCATCGACACTAAAACCCACGTGGCGGCGTAAAACTCGCACTTTACAAGCGATCCGCGAGCTTTGCTCGTCTCCGTGGTGCGTATGTTCTATAATAATGGTAGCAGATAAAGCCGGAATGTGAATAAAAGTTCGATGGAGTTTTTGGATTAGTCAATTATTGCTATGTCGAGATATGTGTTGTTGAAGATAGCGCGTCGTGGGAGTTGTGCAACAGTTCGTTGATAGTTTGCAACAATGTCTGTCTGGGCGCTTGCATTTTCATGAAAGTGCATTTGGATCTAGATTGCTTGGGGATTATGGTTTCATAGCTTCATTTTGTAATATAATAGTTTTAGAGTCGAACGGTAAAATTAAAAAAAATTATAGTTAGACAAAGGTTTAATCTTGATGAGTGCACCTGATAACATTAAATGCCATACAATACATAATAAAAAAGACAAGAGTTTGATAAAGTTATAACTTTTTCATTTTAATTTACTTTTTTAAAGCTTATAAAGAAATCCTTGGAGATTAGCTACATACGATATTCAGTAACGATTTAAACTCATTATAATACCGGTAATATAATATTTCACGACTTTCAATAATTTAACTTTTACTGGAATAGAAAAACATACCGAGTTTAAACCGTTGCTGGATATCATATATGATCATTTTGATCTTCAAAAAATGCTCTATAACACGAAAAAAAGTCTGAAAATAAGGATTTGTATAATATACATATATACGTGTACTTTTGATTTTAAACTATTTGATAAGAAATAAGTTTTAAGATTCAGATAAAAAATATATAAGCATCTGATTAATAACGGAATAGCCTTGTAAAGTGGATATTGTGAAGGCTGTATATGATCATCATAAATAATAAAAAAAAATTATTTACGACATATTATAATGCAAATCAGAAACATAATATTGCTTAAATATTGTCACATACATCAGTGCATAATTCGAGATAAATATTAAAAGCGCATTATAATAGATCACGGTCAAAAGGTAAATGCACTTTTCTCATCCCCCGCCCGACGAATTCCCCCTATGCCCTTTGAAGTGACACAGCTTAATTAGAGAACAGAATAAACGCATTTTCGACCCCGATACAATACTCGGAAAATTCTCCACTTTCCCAAAGCATGTTTTGTTTGCTCATAGTCGGATTAGGGACGAGAGTCTAAAATTTGTGCGCCGGAGCGCAAGCGACCGCCCATTTGAAATTCGGCGGGATTAGAAACAAGGGATAAAGAATCAAAACTCCACTCGATTTTGATGCTTTTAAACTGATTATTCGAATTGAAAAAGCATGAAGATTTTCTTTGAATCTTTCATATTATTATCATCGCTGTATGCAATCTATTTAACGTTCGCCACATGATGATGTTATCAGAAGTTCGCATATGTTTCGTTATCGCATCTGTCCATGATGCAGTGATAAGGAGATTATAACTCTCAATGAGAAAGTTACAAATCAATGATATGTGATTGCGCCTATCTATTAACCACGCCACATATTGTTTAAATTGAATTTACCCCTTTCGGTAAAACTGTATTCAAAATTCATTTTGAAGATCACTTATCGAAAGGATAGAAATTACATGAATTATGAGACGGAAAACTATGTGATTCAACTTAGGAGTTCAACATTCATTTGTTCCAAAAATTTACTTTATTTAATTCTTCTATGATATTGAAAATTTTTGTGTCATAAATGTTCCATACCAGGAAATTCACGCCATATACTTAACAACAAAAACCTGAGAAAACCACACGAACGAAAAGAACATACATATAAAAAAAAATTATTTCAAAATTTTAATAAATCAAACGGTACATTTCACTTTCCAAGATTGCGAGTTTTGATTTTGCACCCCTCAAACGTGCTCAAGGGGGCCAGATAACGGACAAAAACATTATGAAATTACACCCCCCCCCCCGTCTCCCCTATGGGGTCGATGTGTCGCAATGGGGTTCGCGGAAAATTGCTTTTCCCCGGTTTTTATATGCAGATTTATGGGCGGCCGCGCCGTAGGGCGGAAAAACCGAGCCGCGCGAAAAAGCAATATGCAATATTTTCGTATGGTGACTTTTCCGACTGCGCTCTGCAAGTACTCGCCGTTTATACAATTATGTGTATGAAAAGTATGAGTGGACTTTTTTTTCGGTAATTGATGCCGGCGAAGCCTGAATTGCATTTCGATTCGGCGGGCTTGCAATTTTTTCGCACGATGCACTTGCGATTTTGGTGCAGAGCGAAAATACTGCGATCGATTCGTCCGTCTGGAGCATTTTTCCATATTTTTTTTAACTAGGCAATAAAAAATTAATGTTTAAAAATATTTTCGTACGACTAAGTTCAAAGTCTCATTTGTCAAATTATCATATTATAAATAATGCATATTATTGCTAATTTAAAATGCAAAGCCCCGAATTGATCATAAATATCATTTTTTATGACAGTGTTTGATTTTTTTTTCAAATTCAACATATTTATTATTATGAGAATATTTAACAATTAAATGTCGCGGAGGTTTTTTAATATAATATACGTATGTAAATGAGGGTTATTTTGAGCCATATTTTTGGTTTCAAATGTATATTTCGAAAAATTAATATTTTCGCACTTTTAATATGCTTACCGTTTGATAGCAATCTAATTCGAGTCTCAATTGCCTTTAATATTTCGTTTTCAAAGAGAAAGTTAAATATTTGATTGCAAGCGAAAGATAGCGTGTACACCAAGTACAACGCATATTGACCATAAAAAATTATATAACTACAACCTTTAAAAGGGCCGAGCACGAATACGTAAAATAAAATATTTTACAGCACAAACCGGGACAATTCAGAGTTCACAATAAAACTCATTTGAAGACTCAAAACATTATTTTTTCAAACAAGATCAAAAAAAAAGAAACAGTAGCATCCCATCTTCGTGCATCCACATTTAGAGCACGCGTTCACCCCCAAGGTACGCAATTAAAATTAGCATTTCGACTTATGAACACTGTCGAATAACTCAATACAGATTCGAAAATGTTAAATGTACACGAGAGCGAATTTTACATCACGTAACCAAAGATTTGCCTCGGAGCGATAAATGGCTGGCTTCGAAAAAAACCCAGACGCACATACATAAAGGTGATTTTACCTCTTGCGTCACAAACGAAAGTATTCAATGTTCGATTCGAGCACATTGTTTGTTGTTATCAAAGCGCTAACCGAATTGTTTCTGAGACAAATATGCAATGTCGACAGACAAAGCAGAACAAGGAGATTTGCGAATCGAGGCCGAATTGGCGCTAGAAAAATTCGCACAAATTCAATTAGGAAGATTTTCGAAATTTAAAACGTGGATTGTGCTAATTACGTTTTGAAAATCGTCATGTAAAGTTTCAACAACGAAACATCTTTTTCTAATGCAGTTAATATACATATAAAGTTAATGGGAAGTTTACCATATTTTTTTTATTATCAAACATCGTATTTTTAAGCCAACCAGAACTTTTTTATCAGTTGGCTTATTTCTTCAACATGACCTCTTTCAATTTCAGAATTAACTTTATTATTAAACATTCAAAAAATTTCTACCCGCTGTTTATTGTTCACTGGCTAGACTAAAATTGAAAAAGAAGTATCCTTCACATAATTGAATAGTTTGAATATATAATAGATGTTATTCATTAGTTCGGAGATGAAAAAAAGTGTTTGACCATCGGAAAAATACGGAAAAACTTATGCATAGACCTAATATTACTTCTGCACTATATATAATAGTTAAGTGCATGAATTAAAACTGTATATTTTTTTCGATAACAATCGGTCGATTTCGAAAAAAAATTAAAAGCAGTTCGCATCGTCTTCGTAATCAGACATAATGACTTATTCGATAGAACACAAAGATCGAGAAGCTTGACTTCGTAATAGGCGATGTCGTTATATTCGCAGTAATAATTACGCAAAAATAACGTCGTCTCGCGATAACCACCTTTCTCACGTCATAATCACATTTGGAAACACGGAAGAGAGCCATCATCACGGGAAAAGGAGAGACCGTCGCAAAAAGAGAACCTAGGAAATTAATTATTCGCAGATCTGTGCGAAATCGAAGCCGAATTCCCAACAGTTCACGTTCGAAAATGTGATGTGAGAACCGATTTCAGAATACTTACTGTTTTCTGGTAAAAGTAGCCTCTTTTATAATCCAGTTTATAAAAAAAGACGCAATACAGAATTCGAAAGATGTTTTAACGAACGTGTCTGGAAAGTGTTTCCTTGCCTCCTTTGGGAACACGAGAACGTTGAAGACTAAAGATTTATGTTAAACTTTAATCGGATATGGAAAAAAATACAAAGAAAAGAGTTTTACTGAGAAATCTTCAAAGTGAGGTTTCACCCATTTATCGATCCAATAAATAGATGAGATTGCGTCCTCAATTCAGCGACATTCAATAGAGAAAATAACTATATATCATAGTATATATTGAACAAGGTTGATCAAATCTTTTCATAAGTTTAACAACATTAAGTAAACACATTTCTTCGCAACATTCGCGGAAATTGTACGCTGAAAACTTCGCTCAGATGCTTGCTACTTAGCAAACGAAACAAACTTCTTAGTAACTTTTGATCCACTTCAAATACAACATATAATCTAGCATACGATATATTGGATAATAAATTTCACGCAGATTAAATCTAAAACCATCACATGGAAACCGAGATTATTCCGAAACCGCGCATGATCGATGTTAAACCCACTACAATTACTGAGCGTTCTTCAGACTCGGATCCGTCGAAAGTGTCTAAACAAAAATAAATTAATTTGACCTTTGAAAATCGCGGAAATTTCACGGTGCGAGAAAGTGTTCATTGTTTTTGAATTTCGAGCATTATCGGAGTCGATGATCGCCGTTTCTCACGCGCTTCGAATCGATTCCCGAACAAAAACCGAAAACTCGAGCTGCGCATGCAAAAACATTTCCCTACAGATCGGCCGGATTTTCGGCAGTTAATTTTATGTATTTGGAATGCCCTTGAAACGAAAACGTGGAAAAACAATGGCGAAACAGCGACGATCCTCGAGATAACGGCGACCTACTGATCTATTGCTGTTCAAATGTGACTCACTCGATGGGGATTTTTCACGCTGATGAGCTCGCGTTAGGAAATTTATGTAAATTAGTCGTTTTTTTTAACAGGGAGTTCTTGTCGATGGAAAAATGTCAGAGGTTCGATGCATTCTCTCGTTAATGCATGCTATGTCTAGAGATAGTGTATGCGGGATCTAGTATCATGTACTTTCTCTAAAACTTGAAGAGCGCGTATACACTATCTAGACCAGTGGTCGGCAAACCACTACCCGCGGGTAATTGTGTTACCCTCTTCGACATTCAAACTACCCACCAAGAAAATATGAAAATATAAAAAAAAGCAATGCAGGAAAATTCAATCTCTACCCCCCTCCCCCCATGATTTTTTTTCTGAGTATTTATGTTTTGCTTTGTTCTATGTTTTATGGATTAATTTGAAAAATGCTATATTTCGCTAAAAAAAGTTGGAAACCCTATTTTGTGCATTGCTAAGTTTTTGGAG
>JAOXNN020000004.1:2241759-2257955 GCA_028571205.2 Hydropsyche betteni
TTTGGTGTGCCGTGAGTGAGAAAAGGTTGCGGGGCACTGAAATAGTAAATAAATAAGTTTTTTTAAATGTTTACCCATTTATCAAATAAAATTTTCAAAATTGAAATTTTTACCCAGTCTCCCAAAAGGTTGCCGACCACTGATCTAGACAATGTATGTATTGACGACGATGAACGTTCTGGCTGTAACATATACAAATGTTACCGCACGAATTGAACTTGGCGATTTGTTACAGTCACGCTTGTTTGACTTTTGTGCGCCGTACAAAATTTGTTACAGGATCTTTTAATGTTGACTGTAATTCGTGGCGAGAACTCTTTTTATGGTATGATGCATGACTATGAATTTATCTTTTTGTTGTGTTTATTCTCGTCGGGTATGAATGATGATAAGTTATGATTTATATGCCGAGATTACGACGGAAACTTTTTTGTTTGCCGCTTTATATGGACAAGTTACTTTTACTCCTATCTCGCATAATGAACGCACATTGTTTACGCAAGATTAATTGGACTTGTTTATACACATAACTATTTCGAGAATTCAATTAAATTGTGTGAATTTGGAATCATCGACAACCATGATTAAAATCCAAAACAAAAGATATCATGGGCAAATAACAAATCAACGGCTATTGAAATTTTATTACTTGGTTATTATAATAAAAAATTTTGAATGTCCATATCCTTCACTATAGAAGGTGAATGGCACAAATAATTTCGATTCAACACAAAACGCAAATAATACATAATAATTTTGGCCTCAACGCATTCGCTCCATAATTATTCAACTCTTATCTGATAAACGTAGATAGAAGAACGTCAATTGATTAACTGATATAATTAACAATTTCTATCGAATTATTCAGAAAGCATGTTTGTATTTTATATACGTCACGTCTAAGTATATTTTCAATCCATGTATAATCATCAGATCGGTCATAATTATACATTTTTAGGGGTTGAGTTTGGTTACATAAGGTAAGGTTGGGTTAGGTTTTTCCAGTAATTTCGTTTGTTTTGATCGAAGTGTTGGATTGGGTTAGATTAGATTGGGTTGGGTTAAACATACATATACATCGAAAAATCACGTTCGTTTTCTTGTTGATACCGATGCGTGTGATGAGAACGAATGCAAAAACAAAAAGCAGTGAATGCCAAAAACAATGGCCCAAGGAGAAAACACATGAGTATACGAACAAGCGAGTTTCGACCGAACATCAAAACCGCCAAAAACAATGGACTCGCCGGCAAATCACGAACAAAACGCGTTTTACCGACATTTTGTTCCCGAGAAGAATGGGTAATGGACAGAAACGCATAACGTCGAAATTTATACGTATTAACGAGAGAAAAACAATCGAGAACTTTCTATCGACCGTTTCTGGCGATTTACGGGCTGTAGAAATAGCTTGGAGCGAAATTATCAAAAGCAGATTGTGTGTGTATCGAAAGTAAAAAGTTACCATTTACGTGACCTGTTACGTAGAAGAAATAATAAAAAAATGATTTATCAAATCGAAAACGTGCGATAAATTAAAATTAGTCCAAAGCAAACAAGCGATAAAGTTCGCTTTAGCTGTGGCAGTAAAAGTGAATTAATAAGTCGAATTTACGACGTTCTTTCACACAGAATCGATCGATCTAATAAAAACGTAAAGAAAGTAGAACGAAAATAACTTCGATTCTTAACAATTTCGTAAAATTTTCAAATGTAACACAAAAAAGTTTTTACTCGGGTCGTTTTCCGGCATGTCCAAGTGCCCGTTTAATTTTTCCGTTTTCGCCAGATAGCGACTTTGTTTCACTTTAATTCTGCCCTTTTTTCCAGGGCTTGGATTCAATGTTGTTTCACCCATTGCGTCCTCCCATTAACTTTATCTGTTCTGAAATAATCTCGGTTCGGGACTCAGTTTCGTTCCACGAAAGGACGAGTTCATTTCCGATACGTCCGAATTGAATCCGAACGTTTTATATGGATTCAGATAAGATATATCTACGTTTTTAGTTTATTATAAGTAATATTGTGCGATATCGTCTTCACGTATTATAATCTGGTTGATCGAAAGCATACATGTTTCAGATTTAAGCGATTCGAGTTTTTTTTTATCATTTTTATCTAAATTTTCTACAGACAAAATATAATAGTATATTTTCGATTTATTAGGTCAATGCAAAAGTTTCATCGTAATTTTTTTTAATCAAACATCGTATTTTGAAGCCAAATCAATGCGATGTAGATACCGCACTTTTTTCTATTGGTTAACTCCTATCTTCAACACACTATTTTGAATCAGGTTAATTATGGCCAGTAGTCTTCACTATGTTTATCAGTTAATGAAAAATCCCTAGATCTAAATTTTGAAAATCACAACTGAGTGATACTAACTTTAATTGCAATTCTAATGTACACATCACAAGTATTTTTGGTTGCTATGATCGTGATATTGAAACGAAAGTATCTTCCATATAGTAGAATATTTTGAATACAGATGTTATTCATTAGTTGGGAGAAAAATATTTGCCCACCGAAAAATACGATTGAAACTTATGCATTGACCCAATAATAGATAAGTAAAATCGATTAGACGAAAACAAAGAGCCATCAGAAAAGTTTATCATCGTCAAGTGATGAATTCTTAATTATCAATTTAGAGCCGTTCAAAGGAAAAGTTTTCGAGCTAAAACATGAATCGACGTACGACGGAATTTAATTATATCCCGACGATGGAAATCGCGATCTCTGCAAATAATTCAATATCTAAACAGTAAAAATACCCATTTCTTTCTCAATCGAAGCCATAATAAAAATTGCATCAAAATACTAAACTCACTCACCTATTAATCGAAGTTCTCTAGTACTAGTAATAGTATCAATAGTTGATACTAATCAACTAGAACCTGCGACCTCGCGTGTCATACAACAAACCGATCCGGTTTTCGACTTTCAAATCAAAACAATCGACGACTGATGATTGAATTCTGTTCAGATAATCATTGACCACTTCGCACCAACTACGTCATTGGTGATGATTGCGAAAGCGAAAAAATGCGGGTTTGAAAGGACTGGGCGCGCATTGTTGTGGTTCAAAGGCCGTCTTTACCTGGACAGGTATGCAGCGGGAAGGTTCTATGACACAAAAGAGATACCGTATATTTATACTGGGTAGTTTTTAGAAAAAAACATAGGAAATCAGGTGTGGCGATTCTCAAATGTCAAAACTCGATCTGACGGCTAGACGGTGATGTAATCTGTGATGTCTTTTGATGTTAGTGTTTATGCTGTGTGATGATTCATTTTAGAAAACATAGAATATCATTGTAATCTATGATGAGTATAATATTAAATTGATTACTCATCGATGTTATTTTGTAAATATTTCACAATAAATGTAACACTTATCCGATTTTGTTGATGATAGCATTTTTCGCTTGACATTTTATACAATCCAATTTATGAAGCGGGGTGTATAAATCTAATTCTATCCGAAATTCGTTTTGAGAAACGTGCGAGATGTCGAAAATTTCTATACACGCATAGAATACGCGTAATCAGTAGCAGTCGAGCGTGTCCCATTTTTTTTTTTACAATTTTCCTAGTCATTCCTTCCGAGAATTTTCTTTTCAATGGAATTCGAAGTCGAATTCCACCGAAAAATTTCTATGTATTCAAAATTGTCGCAGATATGCGGCGAAAAAAACATGATGAATGGATGTTATAGCAAACAAGGCGAACGGAAGGTTCGCTAAATTATACAATTCGGAATTTAGGTAATTTTATTCGCGATTTTGAATAAGATAAAGTCAATTGTTTTTGATGGATTAGCAATCATATATTCCTCAGGATTTGCCTTGTTGATATGGGAATTAATGCGTGAATCAGGAGGATATTGCAAATGCAAATTCCATCATATTTCAACGCACGCATATTTCGAGCAATATTTGCATAAGAACGACCGCTTAATTAATTCAGATGCAATATTGATTTTTTTTTAACAACAATATTTATTTTCACTCACCGAACATTGAGCAATTCAATAATTTTCGATATTAAATGTCATAAAAACATCGATAAAGACAAACATTGCAAAATTTTATCGGGTCATCCAAAACGGAACGTATGACTTATCGATCGAATCGCTTTTCGACGGAACATGAATTAATCAAACCAATAGATAATTCTCACAACTGAGAAGTTTAATCTATGTAATGCATCTTTAGTTGACTATGTGTCAGAATAATGTGAAAATAAAGGTTTTTATAGACGATAATCTTTCGAAAATGGTGCGATAGATAAGATGTAATTAGCAGTACCTTTTCGAAAGATTATCGTTTAAAAAAAAACTTGATTTTTATCCTTTTTTTTTAAATATATAACCAATTACAGGTATATGATCAAGTACAGGTACATCTTCAACTACAGGTACATGTTCCACCATTGCTGTCGTTAAAAATCTAATAATACAAAGTTGCAATATCAGAAGGAAATCCCACTCGACACAATAAACACACCAAAAAAAAAATCAAAAACTCACCAAGCAAGACCAAAATGACGTGTTCGAAATTCCGGACAGGTGAGAAAGGTCGTGTCACTCTCGTGCGCTCGGATACGAAGATGAGGTCACTCCGACCCCCCGTTAAAATATTCAAATTGTTAAATAAAACTTAACCAACACTCAAAAGGGGGGAGGCTGCAGCCGAGTCGACTCCTCGCGGTCCAACCGCGAAAAGACCAACGCCAAAACACTCAAAAATGACCAAAACAAGCCAAAAACATAGGGGTTGAAGCCCGTTTGTTGTTCCGGCTTCTGGATTGTTTATGCGGTTGCGTAGCGACGCGGCCGGACCCGCTCGCGGTCGGCACTAACAGCACGAACGACGGCCTATACCGAACTGAGCCGTTCTGGCGCTTTTGCGAGAGCGAGACCGGCCGCTATTAACGCCAGGTGTTGCCAATCGGGGGATTTGAGAGCTCGCTTTTTTGTACGGTCTGGTTTTGATAAGTGTTTGATGAGGTGATGGTGTTTTTGTATGAATTTTAATTTGGTTTTTTTCGGCGGTGGAAAAAATGTGGACCTGAGATTTTTTTTGTGATTGATGAGATCTTGTTGTATATTTAATTAAGTCTTTTTGATATGTTGATTTGATAGTTGAATTGAGGTTAATTTATAATTATGGTTTTTTTAATTTTTGGTGCTACTTCAGCAGATTTTGCGTTCTATGTTTACATTCTTTTTCACTTAATTCATATAAAAATTAGATAAGATTGAGAAAAATTGTAAATTCCTTACCCATTGATTTACGCAGTTTCACTTATTTCGGAGGATCAAAAAAATTTTTTTTGATAGACGTACATATTTAGAAATTTAAAAAAATATAATAATAAGTAGTCATCGATCAAGGAATTCCTAGATAAAAAGCTACCTATAAATAAATAGAGTACTCTCCTCAAAATGTAAAAGAATTAATTTTAAGTGATGACGACAAAATTTATTTTGAACCAACATAATAAAAACAACGTTGTTTGAGAATTTAAAAGACAGAAGTAAAAATATGAATGAATGAAAATTATTTATAAATAAATTCTTATATAAATACTTTTTTAATTTTTCAAAAATATAATATTCGAGACTCTTTTTACGCGAACTTTCCTAAACCTTTTTGTCTATTTTATTTGAATTTAAATGATTTATTTTCGCGCTTTTTTAGTCAGGAATATATGTTTTGTTTTTGTATGGATTAATTTTTTTTATACGCAATTTCCATTTACGTAGTTCATTGCAGAACGTATCTAAATCGGGTGAATAGGTACTTCACAAAGATATATCACAAATCCCATACAGATAAGTGATTCGCTGTATTTTTTTAATATTCAATTATTTATTGTGTTTAAGATTTATAATATGTAATTAGATTGTGATAGTCCCAGTATTGACGCGTTCGAATTGAGTTGTTACATTTTCAGGGTCACGAATCGTGATTTTAAGTCCCTGTTGAATGCATTTTTTATGCGTTTATGACGTTTAGTTTTAATTCATTAATGAATACACTAAAAATTTATTGCTACCAATCAAATATAAAGGTACGTAATAAAATAAAAAAATTACACGAGGTTTGGTAGTAAAACAATTTAATTTATGATAACAGTTAAAATATTTTAAAACTAACTATAGATGTCGTCAATCTGAAAACAAAAAGAAATTACCTTGTTTACGGAAATAATGTTTGCGAGAAATAATTTGATCTTACAAAAATACATCAATTTGAAAATGTGAGGTCGACGTACTTTGAGCTATTACCAGTACGTGAAATATTTTGGCATGCTTTTGTCTTATTTACAAGCAAATGTACAATCATGTGATCAGTCTAATGCGACATTGATGATCTAATTTCTTGAAAAAGAAATTTCGAAAACGAAAACAACTCCGCAATCCGAAACAATATCACATCCACCAAAACACAATATGTATTTTTCGCAACAACAGAAATATCCCGATTTTTTCAGAGCAATTTTAAATATTTATACGCCGTTCGAAAAATTCAGTTTGTTCCCCGCTCACGAAAGTTTTTTCGCATGAAAAAAGAATATGCTTGCTTATGCTGAAACAAAGAACGAATTTGTGATTCTGAATAAATATACGGCCGATACATAAAAGATTCTTTTTCGGGCACCATTCTATTGCCCCCTGGCGACCGTTGCGGCGTTTTCGGGAATACTTTGAATATCGAAAATATTCATCGCCAAATTTTTTTATCACATCCGTTTAGAGAGAGCTGGCTGGAGGGCAACTTCCGGTCCAAAGAAAGGGATATGAGGTTGAAAGAAACTCTCGGAAATGGCTTCCGGCTATAAAAATTCGAATCTTCTCTAAAAATATTCGCATCAACGAAATATTATATGTTATACGTATGTACCAAGTTCACGTAATCGCTTCGTGTATAAACGAAGCTAAGAAATTTTGTTTTGTTTATGAAATTTAATAATTTTTAGTGTAGGCGCATTATAGATGTATCATTCAACGTTTTCTGTCAAATATGTGAATAGTGAAATAGTGAACTTTTTTCGTTTACGTGCCGAAATTTACAAATATTTTTTTTACTGACAATGAATATCAAGCGTTCGAAGGAAATTTTAATGCTTTCTATAAATATATCATTAAGACACGTAAACTGTCATATTTGATAGAATACGTTAAATGATGCTTTTACGCTAGATGGTGCCTATACAACACCAGATGTTAAATTTCATAGAAAAAGCAAGATTATTTGCTACGTTCATGAATGAAGCGATTACACAGACGTAGCATAACAAAAATATTAGAATGAATTTTATTTTTGCCGAGGGAGTTTATTTTGTATTTATGACCAAATTTGTAATGGTTAGAAATATAGTTGGAAGAATTGTTACATATTAGTTATATTAGTGAATTGATTTTGCCATTCCTTTATCTAAGCCCTTTTACGATCATCCAAGGTTGTTTTAAAATTAAAAAATTGTATTATATTATATTTTTAATTTTTAATGATTCATAAAATATTTTTGTTTTTTAATTTGTCTTATAGATGGGATACTTACAAATTGCTTTTTTGGTGTTATTCGCCATAGTAGGATATAGTCAATGTTCTGAAAGATTTAAGGGTATGGAAGAAAAATACTATTTCACAGTAAATCTTGAAAAGAAAATAGAAAAAGCTAGCATTCCAGCTCATTGTGAATTGGTATCGGATCCGAAATGTAAACTTTCAGCTGTTATTCATACTGATACGACCGAAAAACCTGAAGAGATTGATACAACCAAGAAACATGAAGAGATCGATACAACCAAAATATCTGAATATACAGATTTTCAGGATCAGGATCTTGAAGATCTGAATCAGGATTCAAAGGAAGATCAAGAACAACTTAATGATGAATTCTAACGTGATTTTAATATCAAAATTAATTTTTCTATGTATGTCATTGTCATCATTTTAAATTTAATTGATTAATAAAATAATAAGTACACAAACATTAAAATATTTTTTATTCAACTGAATGATATATAATACAAGAAACCCCTTACACTAAGAATCATATTGCGTTTCCATTTATTATATAATATTTTATAGATCCATCCAACAAATATATGTATGATCATATTTCATGTGTTTCGAATTATACATTTATGTCACAAGACACATGGAGCTACAATAGTGATATGATTTTTTAAATACATAAAAAACAACAAACAACTTTGATTTAACACTTAATTCATTATTTCGAAATCAGCAAAATTTTGCTAATATGAAACATTGTCGATATGATTAATACAATTGATGAATGAAATTGACAATATGATATGGATGTAATAAATATAATACAAATGTTGAATACAATACACGTTATCATTGAAAATTATAAGTCCAACGAAAGTATGTATATTTTAAATTAACCCGTTTATGAAAGGAATGATCAATATGCATTAAAATATATTTTAAAAACTTACTGCTAAGTAAATGTTATATTATTAGTTTAAAAATTAAATTAAAATAACTAAATAATTGATGCATATTAAACGCATGAATCAAATCATAAAAATTATCAAGAAATTGGAAACCAAAGATGGAATTATCTTAAAGAACAATAAGTTTATAAATATTAATACTGCACTGAGCTTAAATATATAAATTTACTATTTACATATAAAAATGTATAAAAATGGAAGTGTAAATTTATTCCCTGATAATAGTACTAAATTTTCATCAATGTTATTGTCAGCAACAATATAAATTTTGCTAATAATTAAGAAATAACAATTTATAAAGTTATTTAGTGATTATTTCTGCAATAGTCGAACCATTTTCAGGCCGTTGATGTTTGTTTTTTTCAATTAATATCAATTATTTTGATAATGCAAAAGATATGTCAGTCTTTTGAAATATAAGGAATAATAAAATTGAAAATAACACATTCCGAAATCAATATCTTAAAGCTATATTTTACCGGAGAAAACTTTTTGTAAATACTTACATATACTTTAATGATTAATAAAACTTATTCTATCATGAAAATTTCTGGTATATTATTACAATTTTTTCAAAGTAAATTCACAAACTTTGATAATTTACTGTATGTGAAAATTAATGAAATGATACATTATTTTTTTTGTAAATTGAAAACAAAATAATGTAGAAATTTTGATGAACAGCAATCAAAATACCAAATTTCACATAATTTACAATATTCAATTTTATATATTCACTATTGCAATTTTTCCTAATTAGTATTATTTTTACAGTTAACAATTAACAATTAACTAGTTTTTTTTTACATAGTTTTATGTACAATATTTACAACTTCTTATTGTATAACCAATAATTATTTTCGTATAAGCATTTATGTTCACCATGATACCTTTTTATTTACATGTGGTGATAATAATTGACCTATTCTATTTAAGCTGTACAAAGTTTCATCTATAAAATGTTGATATATATTTCCTTATTAAATGATATGACTAATGAGAGAGAAAATATCTTAATTACAGCACCAATTGCATTATGATAAATTCATTTGAATATAAATTTCATCGTAATAGCAAAAAACAATACATCAACATTTTAACACATCATGTTGTTGGCTAATTGGCTTTTGAAGATTGAGATATCGACCGTGTGCTTTTACGCTTGCAATACAACCTTTTAATCCGTGATATAACTGAGGTAGCAAGCCTTGCGGTAAAGAAGGCGCACCACCTGTAATTTTTGTAATAATTTATCATTATTATTATGAACTACAATACAAGAAAATAATTTATAAACTATAATATAAATTATATTTACCGATCCATAATTTTGGATTCACTTTCGATGTTGATAAAGGTAAATGAGAATATCCTCGACTAGGATGTTGGTTATCAACCTGTATCAAAGCCATTCTCTTTCTTCTTCTTATAGCTACTTTGTGCCATAAACCATCATCAACTCTAATTTTGGATTTTATGCTGTTGTACCATCTTTCTTTTTGATTAGATTTTTTATCAAGAGATGTGTAGTCACTATATATCAATTCTGGGTGACCATCGATAATTCCCAATGCTAGAAAGTCACCTTGGCCAACACCGCCTTTTTTTCTCCATAATAATAAACCAGAGCTTTCGGTAGATTTAAATTTAATTTCAAATCGTATTCCTCGATTTGGATATTTTCTGTAAATTGAATAAAAATTCCAGTTATTTAACGCCTACAGTAGTTTAAAAATGAATACAAAAAGGCTTGTATTTCAATTATTTTCAGTAAGAAGAAAATGAAAACTTACAAAATTGGTTAGTTGAGTGAAGCAGTAAAATTGAAGAAATTATTAAAATTATCTTAATGATATGATTTGAAAACTTAAAATTTATAGTTATGAATTTTTAATAGTATGTTAGCTGTCAATGTCATTGTTTTCCTTCGTGTTAAAACTAAAAATATTATTAGTTATCAGTTTTTTGTTAGTGAAGAAGGAATTCATTATTTTTTGTATAATAATTATACCTTCTACTGCCTCTGCTTCGGTATGCATAAAACGTATTGCCGTCAAATTTGACAGGTAAGTTGTTATTCATAATATCCATATAGTTTTTATTTTCACAATTCTTTCCGTAATAACCTTTTTTACATACACATTTGTATTCATTCATCATAGGAATGCACATAGCACCGTTTTGACATGGATTTGCCACATGACTGCAAGGAAAACCTGAATACTTTGTTACTCCTGAAGTGGCACAAGGTATGATTTCTTCATTTGGAAGCATAGAACACGTGACAGTATCTTCACCATATAAATTCAAAGGTATAGAATTTATGAATACTTGTTGAATTGCTCCAACAAAACTACTTGTTATACCAGAAAGTCTATGTGGTTTCATGTAAAACCTAAACATAAATATAATAAGGTAAATATAATTTTTAATAGAAATATTTGATTGTAAACAATAAAATAATTACGGTAGAGATCCTAAGAATAATGGAAGACCGAGATTAAGTTCAGTAAGCGGAGGCGCTGAATGTCCATGAATAGTCGGCAAATTATCAATTTTTAGTGAACCTTCTCTGCCTACTCTATATGCTTTCACTTTATGCCATCTATCTTTTGAAATCTTTTCTGGGTAACTAAATCAGATAAAAAAATATTAATAAAATATTTAAAATGAAAATTTTCATCAAAATTTTAAATACTAACGTGATATTTGCAATCCCACTTCCTAAGTTAAAACGAAACTGTAAGAAACCATCTATCAAATTAATTGAAATAAAGTCTCCTTTGTTTCTAGCTGATTGACTGTTGTAGAATAATACTCCAGATAATTTTTTTGTTAAAAACCACATTTCTATTTTGAAGGCATTACTCAAACCATCTAATTTCTGTAACTGTAAATAGCTACTTCCATTAAATTCAGGAATATGAATTTCTTGACTAGCCGTATAATCTGAATCACAAAAATATACCAAAATTACATTATGTGTGTAAAATTTCATCAATTAATCAAAATCAATAAACTTTTGGAAATACCATAAGCACACGTGTTCTGTTCATTTGATACTAATTTGCCGCCAAATAAACATTTACATATGTACGATCCAGATAGCTTTGTCTCACAAATTATATCTTCTTCTAAGCCGCAAGGGTTAGATTCACATGGATCAACTTTATCTTCACACTGCGGTCCTTTGAAATTTCCAGGGCAAATACATGCATATTCAGTTTCTTCATCACTCGATGTGGTACAAGTGGCACCGTTAAGGCAAGGCATGCTGACGCAAGGATTTGCAGTGCATTCCTTTATATTTTCCATACCAAGAACAGCAGTGTCTTCTCTACCAAGTTTTTTGGTTACTTGATGTCTTATAATGCGCAAGTGCTTGATACATCCCATAAATCCATGTTTAGTTCCAATATTGTCAAATATTCTGTGAATATATTAAATTTTTATTTTAGAATAAAAAGTATAAATAAGTATTGAAAAAATATAAAAAAAAACACACTTGCTAATATTTGAAGGCACACTCCCTACAAAAGTATCTTCTAAAAGATCTAATGCTTTTAAACTACCAATAGATTGACCGACAACATCTTCCATATCGTCGACGCTAAGTATTCCATCGCGATGATAACGTTTTGCTGATATGGTGTGGAATTCATTCAAAGACATTTTTTCTAAAGAGGTCAAAACTACTATGCCATCCCCTAAATTGTATCTATTTGAAGTAAAATAAAAGCTTAGAAAATGCGTTTTTGAAAGAGAATAATTAAAAGTAATTTGCAATCAATACCTAAATTCAACATATCCATTCACTAATGCTAGAGATACAAAATCACCGGTCCCATCAGCGTTTTGTTGATCGTACAAAAGAATCCCATTTTCTGAGAAAGTTTTAAATTGAACATCAATGTTAAGTTTATGGTATGCTTTAAGCGGTTTTAGTCTTATGTAGGATCGTCCATCAAATGATGGAGTTTCAATATATCGCACGAGATCAGGCAAAGGAACATTGTGCTGACACAAGTCTCCGGTAAATTGTGGGTCACAAATGCATGTGAATGTAACTTCTGGCAAATCAATACATGTTCCAGAATTCATACAAGGTTCAGAACTGCATGCTTGTAATTCTTCAGTCGTTGTTTTGAAATCAATACCATTAGCTATAAAAATACATTAATATAAGGTTATCAACAAATAATGAAAAAAGGACTTTATTCAAAAATTCAAATGCAGACTTACACATGCATTTACGACGATCAAGCGCAGGTGTATATCCTGGTCGGCAAATACAAGCACCTCCATCACATCTGCTGTTTGGTACAACTAGACAGTCAGCATGTATGCTACATAAATCTCCAACTAACGCTGGCGGTGCTCGAACTGTAGCTGGAGTAGGTCGATATCCAGCTGAACAAAGATATAATTTAAAAATCAACAAGACATATCAATGAAAAGCAGAATAAATTTAATAAATATACCTCTATGTTGTCCTTTTTCGCCATCTAAACTGCTTGTGGAATCTTTATCTTTGAATATTTCATATCCTCTCCCATAATTATAATTATAATTACGCGGATCAGGTACAAGTAAATGCCTAGTTGACTTTGATGGGAAATTAGTATCATCTTGTTGAGTGAAGTGAAGTGGCGAATAATGTTTCGAAGGAAGAGCTGTCCCACTGGGATCTTGTATTCCTTTACACACACCAAAAGCTTGGACTACGACATCTTCTTGTGTACGACATGCTTGTAATTTTAGATGACATTCACTGGGATATGTTTGACCATCACTACCACAGACCTAAAAGATTGACAAAATTTTTATTAGTAATAAAAATAAATCATTAATTTTAAAATAATTTAACATACAACTAATGAAGGATCTGTAGAATCTGTTGGACAACTTGCTGCTGCACATTGGCAAGCTGCTCTTCCTTCACTTTCAACACAAACTGCACCGAAATAACATACAACATCACTGCAAGATTTTGGTGCTAATGCACCTGTTTCAGCTGTAAAAATAAAATGAATTATATACTAAATTTGATGTATACTTCAATAATAAAAAAAGTGAAAATACCATTATAACAGCCGTTCGGTCCTAATATTTCCAAATGATTTGTGCATAGAGTACACTTTTGACCTTGGATCCCTGATTTACAAACACATCTTCCCGTCATTTGTTCACAATCTTCTCTAACAGATCCAAACATGGAACAGCCACAAGCTGCAGAAATTATTGAAATAAGTTTTTTAATCTATAAACATATCATAATGAAGTTAAATGATGAATATCTTACGAATACATCCTTTGTGTCCATTTCCTATTCTAGGAAGACCCCAGAATCCAGGTTCACATCGATCACACTTGAGTCCTCCTACACCTGGTCTGCAAGGACATTGCCTAGAAGTGATATCGCAAGCATCTAAAAGTGAACCAAGTCTATGACAACCACACCCCGGGACACAATTTCCACTGTTCCGTCCAAATACTGATTCATCGCATGATTTTTTAGGTGTTGTGTCGTCTGAAATTCACAACGTGTTGTAAAAGAGTTTATGTTCTATTAATATTTTTTATGTTATAATTAAAATATTAGTGAGATGTTAAAAATTACTTTTGATACAACATCTAGCTGAATTCATTGTCTGATGACAATAACTTCCAACAGGACAATCTCGACGACCTGGTCCACCTCCACAATCTAATTCTTGACCCATGCCATCCAACATTAATGTTCCACCACCACAATGTCTCGTTTCCATACCTATATTTCACCATAACCAGGTTAGCCATTTTTAAAATTATATTTTAACTTAAAAATATAATTTTTGCCTATGTCTCAGACCATGTATATTTACATCATTCATAAATACATATTTTTGGAGATTGAGTTAGGTTAGACAAGGTTGGGTTAGGGTTTTGTCAACAATTTCATTTATTTTAGTCGATTTTTTGGGTTTTGTTAGATCAGGATGGGTTGGGTCGAATGTAAATGAACTAATAGTATATATGGACTGCGACATATGTAAAA
Organism: Hydropsyche betteni; assembly: GCA_028571205.2. NCBI lineage: Eukaryota > Metazoa > Arthropoda > Insecta > Trichoptera > Hydropsychidae > Hydropsyche > Hydropsyche betteni. The sequence goes on from JAOXNN020000004.1 coordinate 2,256,300, forward strand.
TTTATCGAAATATACATATAATATTACAGTATACGAAAAAGTTGTCACTTTTTTTGCGCCACTATTGAAAATGTTGTCTATTCAAGTATGCGACATGTGAAAAGGATAACTCAATAAAACGGGGTCGTCTGTGAATCTGTAAAAGAAATCCTTTGCGAATCCTTTTTAAAGTTGAGTTTGTGAATAAATAATGCGCGACGGCTCTACACTAGCGAATCCTTTGAATCCACCTCTTATTTCGAGAACAGAGTTAGTGGTTAGTGGGAAATTTTCACCTTTGCACAGTTCGAGCGGCCTCAATCGCAGTTCGATATGTTTATGGCATCCTTCCATCCTCATGGCACACATGGACGTGTACAGTTTCATATCGGAAGCACATACTGGAAAGTAATCTTCACTCGTCTCGTCCAACGGGCAATCGAATATACAAGAGCACCTGGGCATGTTGTCGGATCCGAGTTCGCAAGTAGCGTCGAAGTCGCAATGTATGTCCCTGCAAGCCAATTGCTCCAAAGTGCTCAACGAATGCTCCGGATAATCAGTTACCCCCATTAGCGATGTGGAGTTTTCCATGTCTACCTCAGATAGCGTGTTCCCAACAGGCGGGAAAGGCAAAGGTAGTGCGGTGGCTGTTAATTCGTTAGTATGTTAGTATATGGGGATTATTTTGATGAAATAAAATTGTTGTACTTACTCAGAGCTATGGGTGGTCCGGCTACGGCGAATCTATCTTCGCAATCGCCATAGAATATAACGTGGAGTTGTTTATGGCCTTTGGGTAGATCGCATGCTGCTTTTTGAAGTTCGCATTCGTTTGAATAAGTAATCATGGAATTTGAACACACCGGTTCACTTCCAGCTGTACTACAGTCTAATGGACATATGCATTCTCCTGCTGAACAGCGAGCTCCGAATTTGCATTCGACGTTCTGACATAAAGCTGAAAATATATAAGTGACAATTGAATAAATAGCCAAAATAATCATACGATATGTTGACTATGTATATTTTGTAACTATGTATTTTTAGTTTAAGTATCAAAATCTAACCTAATTCAATCCATAACTTTGATCAAAAACAAATCAAATTTCCGAAAAAAAAAAAAACGCAACCAAATCCAAACTAACCTAGCCCAACCCAACCCCCCAACAGGGTGTACTTATGACCGATCCAAATATACATGGATCGTGACATATTTTATATAATATGAAAGATAACTCGTAATAATATTTCTCAGAAATGCTACATTAATTTAATTTCTCGTTCCGTTATGAATATTTTTATTAAAACGTAACTTTTTTTATCTTGTCGTAAAATTGAAAGAATTTTTCTGCAAAATTAAATTTCATAACCGATAAACTCGAGAATTTTCAACATTTAATCTATATTCGGCGAAAAACCGCAACATTTCAATTTCCGTAATACTCCCGTGAAGAATAATACATTTGCTATTTTAACACAAAACAAAAATTCGTCTTGTCAGATACACACACGCCCACTATTAACTGAACTCACATTAAATTAAGCACACACATAACACAAAACTAAAATTACACACGAAAACACCAAGAAAACTCAACACGCAACCCCCCCCCCCCCCCCCCAAAACAACCCGGGGGGGGGGGGGGGGGGGGGACAACACAAAAAAGGGGCAAA
>JAOXNN020000004.1:2258055-2270253 GCA_028571205.2 Hydropsyche betteni
ACCCCGCCCACCCGCCCATACGAGACAGGGGGGTGGTGGGTGGGTGGCATCGACCATCCATCGGGACAGATAGGCGGCTAGGCCGGAGGGCAGTTGTGGCTTGGGTCAAACCACAAACCGATGGTTGCAGTCGTACAGAAGAGGGACCAGACGTCGACCGCACCAACGTCATTTGTCCAACTATGCGATGCGAAGCAGGTTGCACCGCCATTGCGGACGGAGGCTTAATTAGAATGGCGGTTGGTGTTAATCAATTGTGCGATTCGGAACGGGTTGATGTTTCGTGGACTTGATTTTTGAAAAAAAAAAAAAAAAATCGCGATTTTTTAACTCTAAGGCGCACACTTGCGATTTAGTCGCGCGCGATCGAAAATGGAACATATTGTTTTGGGCTGAAATGCGCGCATATGACATATGTGTTCCATTTTCGATCGTGCGTGACCAAATCGCAAGTGTGCGCATGGCCTTAGATATCTCATTTAGACTCGTTTGAAAAAATATGATAAGTTTTATATATGGAAATCGAATCAATACAAATTTGATAAAAGATTATGCTCTCATTTTAAAAGAGTTATTCTTGCAAATCTATATACTAATTTTGATAGTGTTAACTTTTCTGGGAAAAATTCTGGAGCGATTTTTGCAAAATATGTTTGAGTTCTTCGGCGTATTAGGTTGAATAAGAATTTAGTTGGCCAAATCAGAAAATTTTTTTGGCAACGAAAATGTATCCATTTCGAAAGATTTTACGATGAAAATACTAAATATTGACTTAGACTATTTTCTAAATTCATCTGCCACAGAATTTTTCGGTATTAGGTTGTTTTTTTTGATAAAAATAGATTATTGACATCCAACCGCACAGAAGAATTCAAAAATTTTCAATAAAAATCGTTCCAGGATTTTTCCCACAAACAATTATACCATCATAATCAGTGTATAAATATATGAGAATAGGTTTTTTTCTCTAAATTATATAATTTCCTTATGTATAATTTTAAAGAATCGGTTTTTAAAGAAAAATTCCACGATCAAAGACGTCACACTACGTATAATGTACATACAGTTTTTACACGTCAAATTCAACGTTTTACATTTCAAATACAACAATAGGAAAGTATTAAGATCGTCATGGTAATCAGAGAAATTCACTACTATGAATTTTAGTCGATTCGTTTAATTTGTAGTGTAAAAACTGAATTCATGTATAGTTGATTCGTTAGAAATATGTATTCTAGAAATTCGGTCTAATTGATTTTATGTGTTCCTAATACAAAGCAAACATTATTCGCATTTTGAGTAGATGTTCAAAATCGTATTTACGTGTATTTGATATCTATGTTTATCTATTCAACGCTGCAAAATATTGCATCAATACGAATATCTAAAGTGTGACGTAAATATCATTTGTTCGTACAATACCCAATTACGAATATGTACTCCTGATATCGTGGCGTTCATTCCAAACGAATATTAAACGTTTGACATTAATTATATCACAAAATCGAATCTTGTGATTAATGAACATGTATGTGCATATTATAGAAATTTACATTTCACATGTTCCTAGTAGATTTTATGTTTGAAAACGTGCGATTCGCGACATGTGTCATATTTATTTTCAAAGCATCAATTTACGATTTAACAAATACATACGTGACGATGTCGTATTGTGAAAATTTACTCTTTGTTTCATGTACTCCTGGTATAAAACAAATTTCATGCAACTTTTCAGTAGAGAGACGTACAGTAAGGTGAATTTCATGATTCATGATGATTCGTATAATATTATATTACAGCCGATAACGCATATGTACTCCTGATATATCTAGAACTACATATATCGAGCGAATATAAAACTGCTCTATGTATGCTCAATCGTTGAAATTCACGTTGCACGTTTATTTTGAAATACGATTTGCTTTTATTTTAACTGTAATCGTTTTTAGTTCTACTTGTTACGTAAAAGGCTTTTTTAATTTTCGATCGTTTTTATTTGATTTTTTACATGTTTTGATATGTAATTTGTATTTTTTTTCCGATAAGTTATTGCCATTATAAGAAATAATATATTCATCGCAATTTTTCAATATGAGAGAAATGATAAGGATATCTAAAAAGTTTATGTATCATAATCAACGGTGAAAATTTTCATTATCATTATACATTTTATGCAACTCGTAAATCATATTATTGTTTCATTAAATTTCTTGTATAATAATTAAACTTGGAAATTCAAGATGAAAATAAATCGATTCTTGGAAAAATATAAATAGAATTTTGTATTCTAACTAATTAATTATTATTTCTATTTTAAGAAAAAAATAAACAATAAAGTTTTTAATTTCAAAACTTTTCCATAACAGAGACGTATCAAATTACAAATTGGTAAAGTTTTTTTTAACTATTGATCAGTTGGGATTTTCTTTCAGGTCACCGTTACATTTATATTATGCATCGATTATGATATTGTAGCATTCAAAAATACCAAAATTATAAAAAAGCAAGAATAATTTATCACTTTCACTAATGAGTAAAAAATAATAATTTATCAAAGATTAATATCATACTATTCACGATGCTTTAACATTTCACATGTCGTGCAATTATCAAAATTAATACGTGAATTCAAAATTCAAACAATATTTGAAATTAATGAAATAATTTCGTAAGTTGAAGAAAAATTAAACGGCCGTTTCAGCTGCATTAAAGTTAATTTTTTCAGACGTCAGCGTGTTGGTGAAAATTGCGCAAAAACGCTGGCCGAAAAAACGCCGTTTTATACGTTATTAATAGGGACATTTCATGTTTGCAATTCGGCGTAATGTAAACAAAGTTCGGCGGCACGCGAACGATTTTCTAATGACTCATATTAGTTTTTTGGCACGCAACCCATAAGAAAAGGTTCCGCGCCTCTGACTCACCGGAGAAAAATTACTTTCGCAACTGCCGTTAGAGCATAATGCCGGAAAAAAATGTGCAACATTTCTCCTTTTTATTATACATCTCTTCTACGAAATTCAACCGTGAAATTTTTCTCATATCGAAAGTTTCCGCAATAAATAAAAACGACAACGATCGGAAGCGCCTTGCGATTAGGGTTTCTAGACTCAGACTCGGACTCGCCAGATAGTAATATGTAATCCGGACTCGATACTCGAAATTAAAATCCGGGGATTTCAAATACCTACAATTTTATGTTTTAAAATTAAATATTTTTTGTAAAAATCAAAATTAATTATTATTTTTAAATTGTTTTAATCGTAAAATATTATAACATAAACAAAAATTGTAACATTTGACGGATAAATTCAATAAATCAATGAGAAATAGAATTAATTACTAAACATTAATAAATTTTGATAAAAAATATTGAATTAAACTCATCCAATGAATCAAATTTTAAATAATTCATAAGTCTACAAAAAAATGACTAATTATTAAGAAATAATATTAAAAATATTAAGATACTTATGTAAAACATGTAACAATTAGATATCGTTATATTATATTTAATATGTAACGGATGATTTATATATATTTGATTCGACTCGGACTCGTCGAATTTCCAAAATATTGGGCGCGGACTCGGCGGGTTGTGAAAGCCCGGATTTCCAGAGACCCTACTCGCGATTAAGCGACTACATTTAAACCGCTTTCGGAGCGAATAACAGCGACTTTAACCGCTCCAGATATTGCCCAACTTCGGCTTTATGAAGACGACTTATAAAATGCTTAACGATAGTGCCACGTGGCACTCGAAACAAAGTCTCGGAGAGGTCGAACTGATACGATATGCAATTACGGCCAGTTGCGTCGGCGCGGGTAATTGCATAATTTATATACGCCGTGTGTCTGTTCGGGACGTTGTTGGCCGACCAGAATAATAAAGTTAGTCTCGACGCTTAGATATATTTAATTAGGCAATTTGGCGTCGGCAAAAAGGGACCGCAGGGTTCGGATGCCCCGAGGACGACCGCAGGTGTACGGGGAGGATCACCTCCGGTTGGGGACAAGGACGTCGGCGGTATCGGGAGGTTCAGGGGGTGGGTTTGGAGGGTGGGTGCCTTCGGGGGGAGGCTTGAAGCCTTTGGAGAAAGGTCGTGTCAAAGATTCCGGCCGCATGTAAACGGGGTTAATTTACACCCGATAGTGTTAGACAACGCGACGGTCCCATAAGGGAGTATACAATTATTATACACGTGCGAGAATGTGGTGTTTCGCAATCGTGTCGAAGCGTAATTCGACGAGGACTTTGGAGAAAAATTGAATTCGTTAATGTATGAAAGCGTGTCGAAGCCGTGCCGGAATGTGTTTTCGAGCGTTCGCAGCTTAAAGCTCGTTCAATAATGGATAAATTGATCTGATACGACCTCTGTAAACGTGAGATAATTTAATTTTGAATATTGTTAAAAGGAAAACTTCCCGAATGCTTTTAGTCTGAATGGAAAATTTTATATATGTTACGCTATGTTTGTGTAATTGTTCTAATCAAAGAATCTTGTTTTGTATGAAATTTAATAACAATTGGTGACCTGTATAGGCGCCATCTAGTGTAGGCGCATCTTTTTTCAAATATGACAGTTAATATGTCTTACGACATACTTACAGAAGGCTTTAAAATTTCTTTAATACGCCTTATACTCACAATCAGTAAAAAGTGTTTCGAACTTTTTGCACGCGAACAAAACAACATTCACCACCACTGTTACAAGAAATGTAAATTTTCATATTTGACAGAAGACATTGAATAATAGACCTATGATGCGCTTACACTAGATGGCGCTTATATTATACACTACCAGATATTGTTAAATTTTATAGCAAAGCAATATTTTTTTCTTCGAACCGATTACAAAAACGCAGTGTTACATATATTATATGTGTAGGTAGCACTATGAACATTTTCTTTATCAACAAAAAAGTGTTTACGTTGTCGTCGACGAAATTCGGTTTTATTCGTGCCTTTTCCGCGGAACAATAAAAACACGTGCGTATGGAAATCGTCTTAAAGGCGAAAGTTTCCATGAAAAATGGACCCGACATTCAGAGAGCGTTATTCCACGATAGTTTCCCCAAAGTTTCTATTGCTTAATATGCAGAAAATTTCTCGGGCGTTATGTAGGATTTGGCGGGAGGGGCTACGGGTCCACGAAGACTCTAGGTAGACAAAGTCGAAGTAAAGTTGTGAAGCGAGCTTTGCGGATTTGTACTGACATGTATTTATCACTTTTGGGTTTGTTCAGTCAGGGGGATGACCTTCTTCAGAAACTCGCCTGTCACGAGATGACCTTATACCCTGTCTGCGGTTTGGCCCAACGCCGCGATACGTCGATATCTCTAAGCCTGCTCCGATAAACGTCGTTTACATATAAATCGACGTCGGATGCGATTTACGCGCGAAAAAAAGTTATTCAATTTTCCCGAAATAACGACTTTTTTCAACAATGGTCCGCCGAAACGAGCCGATTTGCGAAAAGGCGAGCCGTAAATTGTGCTCGCGCGCCCGGGCCTCCTTTTTTCCGAATCGCATCAATGAAGAGGGAAAATGGTCGGTTAATTTATTGACCGTTTGGAAATTAGGAGGCAGGGCCTTCGGCAGTCGAACCTTCATCAAACCGATTCACCCCGATTGTGGCGTTAACTTAATTTGGCCCGTTAAGTGCGGCCAATCATCGAACGCAGAAACTCCCGACGATGCAAAATAAACGTTCCTAATGAAATCGTAAATAAATTCGGACCAGATTTTTATGTGGATAAATACTATTTATTTTTTCGATATATATGTTACGCTACGTGTGTCTAATCGTTTCATCTATGAACGAAATAAAGAATCTTGTTTTGTCTATGAAATTTAATAACATCTGGTGACCAGGAGAGGCGCCATTTAGTGTAGGCGTAACATTTAACGTTTTATTTCAAATATGAAAGTTGACTTATCTTACAACATATCATACTGATGGAAGGTATCAAAATTTCATAGATAGATATAATAGATACATAACATAGATAAATATAATAGATAAGATTTATAGATATAATAGATAAATAGATACTCAGTAAAAAATATTTGAAAATTTTGGCATATGAATGGAAAAATGTTCGCTACTCTATGGTAAGGTAAGTTAATTGTTATATTTGATATAATACATCAAATAACACACCTATATATCATCAGATGTCGTTAAATTTTATAAAAAAAGCACGATTCTTTGCTTAGAAGCGATTACACAGACGTAGTGAAAATATATTATTGCAAATAGTTTTCTCAGTGATTTGCATGGAAAATGCATTGAAATCGAATAGGGTTTTATATGAGTTTGTTCATGTTACGTGCATCGTGTATTTATGGTTGTTCGGCGATTGCAAGACACGGTGGTTTGGGCCCCTCGGGAGCCAGTCGGTGATATATACCTTTAGAGTTTACAACACTTCGGAATGGGGTTGTAGAGGCTCCAGAGGAACGTCCTGGGGAGGTTCACTACAGAAAGACAACGGCTTTACATTACCGAAGTTAAGCCAGCGTCCTCGTAATGAAAATTAATTTTACAGCGCACATTTTGCGGTCCATTTGTCGCGCGATGGGAAACTGAGGTTTTAAAATTCTTTATTTTTTTAAACGAAAAAAGCAAAATTTTACTTACAGCAATCGCCTTCGTATGCGACAGCTATATTCTGTTGCTGTTCGCAAGCGGTATTTTTCAAATGGCATTCACTGCCATATGTGAAACCATCGGTGCCGCAAACTATAGGATTTTCAGTACCGGTACCGTCCTGAAACAATTTAAATATTGATTTTGTATATCAAATGAATAATTTTGAAAGGTAAATAGAATTTGAAAGCACATTAGGATCTTTTATGAATTTTAATGTTGAATATTAATCGAATGTATCGCTATTTATTAAATGGAAAAACATTGAGAACAAAATTGAATATGCCAGATTTTTTTATGTATTGATATATTTTAAAAATAATATTCAAAGTATGATATAATGGAAACAGAAATAATGATTTTTTTTCTACTTACATTATCGGCACCGGAGCAATTTCCCGGACAAACACATTTCGTTTTTGCAATACTATCCATTTCGCAAACAGCATAAAACTCGCATTTCTTTTCTTCGCACGTTTCTGAAAGATAATAAAAACATTTACATATATAAAACACTATCGAGCAATTGACGCAAATAATAATTTTTCAATTTTTTTTTTTTACAAAAAAACATTTCCCCGGAAATTGTTTTATATACGGTCTTCGTAGCTACCCTTATTACCGGTTATTTTATTTTACAGCCGACTGAGAATTAAGCGACATCCGACCCACCCCCAACATATATTTATACGGACGGGGTACTAAAGCGGTATTTCATACGTAAATGTCGCGTGTTCGATCCGCTGTAAAGAAGGGTACAAAAATGAAAAAAAAAAAAATAGACCGCAGATGAAATATAATGAAACGCGCTGTATTGTTGTTTATTGTTTTGTGGCGCATTTGTTGTTCGAACGGACACCGAATATATTCGGACGTCGGTATTTATTCGCGAAATAAAGGTATGCCGAAAAAAAATTATATTCGCATATGAAACGGGTCGATTTTTTTTTGCCATACACATGTCGGAGATATCTCATTTCGGCGGAGAGATTTCGCGCACGCGATATAGCAAAATATCTTTTGTGCCCTCGAGTTTTAGTTCGCGACGTTCCTCGCTATCAAAGTTTTATCTACTTCAATTTTTTCGGATGAAACCTTGGATATGCGCGATCGTTACTTGCGTCGTTGACTCCGTACGTATCCCATGGATCATCCGTCATGTTCATCCTAGAGATGAGCCATTCTCAAGTTCGGCTAGCGAATATTTTGAAGTTTATACGACGCTTTGACGGTCATAGGACCGCAGATGCTGAATTGTTTGTCGCATCTGACGTAAAATTGTTGTGGCTCTTTTTATTTTGGGCACATTAGAAAGACGAGTAGTGTATGGGTCGATCGAGAAGAGAGTGAACGAAATCAATAAAATGGCTAGGGATTCTAAAAATAGCGACTTTTGCCAATATAGATTTTATCGAAAAAAAAAATATCACTCGCAGTACTGTCTGTTTCTACCGGTATTGATTTATTTATACAATTAATTCGAATAATTCAATAAAATACTAATTAATCAATGGATAAATAATTACTTTCATGTTCATTAAAATTATTGAATTTTATAAAATATACACCAAAAAAATGGTTTATTAATTCATAAATTTGAATAAAAATGTTAAGAACAAACATTAAAAAATTTGAACATTTTAATATACAATTGTTTTTATAATGGTTCGATTTGGTATTAAAATAGGATTTCAAAAACAAATCGTATCTAAACTTTCGTCCCTTAAGCTTAGTTTTGTGCAAATTTTAGACTCTATATTAGTAAGGCGAATAGTTTAAAAAAATTGGTAAATAATTTCTAAATATTTTTAAGAAATGTTTTTTATACAAAAAATTTAATTTTTTTTACTAATGATAACTGATAAATAACTCTTTCGTTTCGCATATTAAAATGAATGCTTTGACGTATTTTTCGACATAGTTTTTCTTTTATTGAATAATCCAATGGCGATTTTATTTTAGTATCTTCCGGCACTTTATTTTGAAACAGATGGAATTTCGGCCATAAACCATCAGCAACGGTTTCGGCAGTACCAATATTGGAATCCTTAGAAGCGGCGTAATTTGAGCGATATTGCTAACATCTCGACACAATCCTTTTAACAAAGTAAATCGAGCTAGTGTGCCCGCACCCTTATGATCTTACCGCACGAGCCGTTGTAGAGCGTCATCAGGGGTTGACGGTCGGGATCCACGGCGGTCATTTCGCAGGACTTTTCCCTCATTTTGCACTCGTTCGTGTAGGTCCTTCCATCCGTGGCACATACTGGCTGCAAGTGAGTGCCGCATCTAGGACACGAACAGCGAGCTATCCCTTCGACGGACACGCACTCACCGTAAGGTCCGCACGTGTGGTTCGTGCAAGGATTCATTATACCTATAAACAATAAAGTACGTGAGAAAAACTAAATAAAGTCGTCAGTAGTGTTTCTTCTCGAGAATTTTCTTATTCTTTGATTTCTCGTTTTTCGAGAAATTTCATGATTTCTCGAGAATTATCGAAAAAGTAAGTTATGATAGAACTGTTCAAGTATTTTGTACATTTTATATTCTACTAGTATATAGGCCCGATGTTAATAACATCGGCTGTGAATTGATAACCATACTATTGCGTAGTGAATAAAAATTGAATGTATTTATGCAAAATTATTTTATAACCGTGCCGTTGCGTGATGTAATAAAACAAAAATTGAATGCAAACATATTTTATAATCGTGCCCTTGTGAAATGTCTCCAGAATATAAGATTATAGCCGTTATTATAATGACCATAAAAACTAAATTCGGAGCTCGCCTTATAGCTGTTCTCGTGTAGCGATTATAGTCGTTATATTTTAACGGCATACAGGCTAAATTGGAACGATAAATCAAGAGCCTCAGCATACAAACAAACACAGACATCTGTCATCCGTGATTATATATAAGGGATTAAAATATTTTTTCCATTGAGTAATAATCAACGTATTGCATAAGTCAATAGAGACGCTTTCATAAGCATTATATTAAAGACGTTAAGTGTACTCGCGTAAAGACCATATTAGAATTTTCAATAATTTTAGAGACGCAAAAAAATACAAACGCAGTTTTTCGGTGGTAAATTAATTTATAACTAAAAAATGTACTTGAATGAGCAACTCAGCGTTAAATGCATTAAATTTTCGAAAGCAATACTTTAAAATGAATTTTAAGAACATCTATGTGTTTGTAAATCAACCTTAATTTCCATTATATTAATTTATAGAAGTATTAGATAAATTCTCGAGATTTTCTTTTGAAGAAAGTGAGAATTCTCGTTACTCGAGAAATGAAAAATGTCGAGAAACAAGAAACACTAGTCGTCACACATTAGAAAGAATACTATTTAAATACATTCAAAGAACTCTTTGAATATTTGAGCGCCTATTTTTACTACACGTGTAAAAGCGATCGTGCTCCGTTTCGACTAGATTTGAATTCAGCTCACATCCGAACGACAACTCAGTTTATTTACAGTCGGAGCGGAAAATCGTCGGATACCTTCTACAAACAAAACAAACGGCAAACTTTTAAATTTCATACGCTATTTGTCCTATCGATCGCATTAAAACGTGACGAACTCGAACCGAGATTACATTACGTTGTTTGCGCGCGGCAAACACGCGCCAAAGCGTCACGACTTATTTATTCCTTGAACGAAAAAATAGTGGAGAACTAGATAAGCGTATTTCGTGTTTGCGATCCGATTTTTCTTTTCGATTTCGAGGGTCTAAGGTCAAACATGGTCGCGAAGGTCGGTGTCGCAGACAACGAGTCTTGGCTCCTTTTTTTGTCGGACTGCGGTTTTACTGACCCCAGTCACGCCACACGTATCCACAAGAGGTCGATGGCGGTTTGTCTGTTTATTTTTTTTTAGTTAGTCTCGTCCTCGTGAGATTTTTTGCTTCGTTTGTTAGATGGCGTTAAGCGGACGACGACTTGCTACGATAGTGTCGCATGCGTTAATTAGTGTTAAGAGTTTGCACGGGAGTAAATTTAAATTAAACATCGGTTCGCCGGTCGCCCTATTATGTGCGTGTGTTTCGAGGAGGCGATTATTATACATTTACCCCAGCTTATGGTTTCGGAGGAACTTAATTAGTGAAAGCTTGCCGCGTTTTAGTCGCTGAAATCGGCCATGCTGGAATTAATCGATGGTGAAATTTGAAGAACGCTGCATTTACCAAAAGATAACATTGGTAAATTTACAAAAATATAAAGCAAACTTATTATGTTATATAAATTTTATGCTTCGTTAGTGAAATTGGTACGTTTGAGTTCGATCTATATTGGAATAGCGCTCTGTTTATGTTTTTTTTTTAAATAAAAATTTGTACTTTTCCTTTTCCCCCTTCTTATTCATGATCTTAGAATTGTCATTGGTTAAATTAATATAGATTTTCTTTTTTTATCGATGCTCTAATTATTATAGGTCTAATTTAGTTCATGTATATATTTGGATTGGTCATAAATACATATTATTGAGGATTGAGTTGAATTAGGTAAGTTTGGGTTGAGTTAGGTTAGGTTTTTTTTGGTAATTTGATTTTTTTTGATCGAAGTTTTGGGTTATTTGAATAAGGTTAAATATACATGACTAATAAAATATCTGTTCTGTGATACGTACATACAATGTTAAAGTTTTGTTAATTAGAAAAAAACCAAAAAAAAAAAAACAAATATAACTATTCCACCATATAAAGTTCGTATCATTCACAAACGAAGCGTGCCATAAACATAAATTTTGGCTTCTTATTTGATTAATTAATATATCGAAATAATAACATATTACATACGGAAACCATACGATATCCAACGGATACGATTCCAATCTATTACAGCAACTGGCTCCCAACAATATTCCAGCATTGGAAAACCGAACGCGCACACCATGCAGATTTTCCGACCATACATTTTCTCGATATTCGAACATCGAAGATGTCCGAAGAAAAGCCGCGATCGGTCGCGCTCGACGATTTTATCGCCGTTTCCAATATTTGCAAGTTCGCGTATAAATTACGAACTCCGTTCCGCAGCCGGGAACAGTTTCCGCTATCGTCGGCCCTTATACGTTGTATTCAACAACTTGGCAAGAGCAGTTTGCAGTCTTAAATTGGCTTATAACTATCGCTATTTATCGCCGCGCTCGGTTCGGCGCCGTTTTATTTATTGGACAAGTACTGACCGCAGGTTCCGTGATGCGCCAGTTGCGTCTGCTTTCCTTCGGTGCAGGCTGTTTTTCGGAGGTGGCAAAGGTTGTTGTATGTGCGGTCGTCAGTACCACAAACTGGCCTCAGATATGGTTCGCATTCTCCACCGCAGCCACATTGGGCTACTCCGCCGACGCCGATCCAGCAATTTTCGCCGCCTCGGCATGATACGCTCGAACATGGATTCACGCCTGAAACAAAATTTTTAGTTGTAGTTGAGATGAATTTATGAAAATACTAGTAAATAGGCCCGATTTTAATAACATCGGCTGTGGTTTTGTTAAGAAACGGAAAACGATAAAATGTGAAAACCCGATTGTG
>JAOXNN020000004.1:2274414-2285137 GCA_028571205.2 Hydropsyche betteni
GAAGAGATAAGAGAGATTCAGGAAATTTTACGTGAAAAAACGATAGATATTGGATTCCCTCAACCAGAATCTGAATCCCTTTGTCCCGTTGTCTCATTGGACCGTTGCTCCCGTTGTCTTCGTTGTTGTGTTCGATTCCCATTCTTGGTTCCCGATTACGGTTCCGGTTCCCAGTTCCCGTTGTGAACACGCGTTTTGCACACACCCGTGTACCGATTGCATTAAAATTCTTGCATGGTTGTTAAATTAATTATTTTTATTTCAAAAACAAATTGAAAACAAAATTCTCCTGATTGTATACAATCTACACAATACAACTGTCGGTCGGATTCCGGAGTGTACCGTCATTTTTCATTTTTCGTCATTTTCTAGCTTTTATTTAAAAATTTTCCTATTATTTTTCTCTATAAACTACTCCTTAGTTAAAGCGAACAAAAGAAAAAATAAATATAAAAATCGGTCAAGCAGTTTTTGAGCTATAGCCAGACCAAATACCAGCCACGATTCATTTTTATATGTATAGATTATTTGCCAGTAGAAACCTGTAGTATCGATACTTTTTTTTGGAATCCTTATATCTCATATACGAAAACCGTATACCGATAGTGAGATTTTTTCGGTAATACCGGTATTGCTAAATGTCGGTATTTTTGGAATCCCTAATCCGCAAGTGTGTAGGAAAGCAAACTTTTACTCGTGTTTGTGTATTTCGGTCGCGTCCGAATGTGCCGGTGAGATCGAATTCGCCGTCGGGTAAAAGCGAACGAAATCTCCTTCCGTATCCCATTTTGTCGAGGGAACAACGAAGGGAATTTCTGGAGGGGTGCAGGACATTGCTGTGTGGCCAACTTTTCTGATCAAAGTTCCGTGGCAGCTGGTCACACTTGCGCAATTTGATACACGTCTTATATGGCGACTCTTTTATTTTCGAATACGTTTTCTTGGTGGAAATTGTCAATGCTGACCTACTTATTAGATATTTTCATGGAGTAAAGCCAATGATGGATTCGACGACCCATTATCCGCATATTGTCAAGTTTCCGTTGTAAAATGAAAGTAATGGAACGTCATATGCATTATCTGGTCTTAAAACCTATTTGCAACTATGATGCATTTGCACATGCTCCCAAAGTAGAATGCACTACGATACGGCAAAGGTTTTAAATTAAACATGAAAGAGATTATAGTTATACATCGCATAAACTAAAAACAAAAGCAGCAGATATGCACGTTTTCGTCGCACATCATAGAGATTATATAACTAACGAAAAAGATATGCGAAAGCTTTCATGTACTTGTTGCAAATCTTCTGAAAGTTTACTCTCTTTGAAGATACTGCGATATTCAGATTTCAACTGTAAACTAACCCAATGCATGCGAATGTCTAATGGGGAGCCTAACATATACAATATCATAAATTTCTTTTGAGAAAGCGAATATTTTTATAAAAACTTATTGTTTAGTATCGTTGTGTTTTTCATTATATAGACTGAAAGATTTGGAAAAGTCATAATTTGTCCATTTTTGAATTTTTTTTTACTGGTTGTAAAATAACTTTTGGAGATTAAAACGGTTACATATAATGTCAAAAAATGATTGAAATTAATTAGTTTTTTTAATTATATTGAAAGATCAATTAAAATAAAATATTGTACTTTCAATATTTTATGACTTTCAATAATTAATCTTTCATTAGAATAGAAAAACTTGATGAATTTTAATCGTTTCTGAATATTATATATAACCAACTTATTCTTCAAAAGTTTTTTTATTAATAACTTGTTAAAAAATTTAATAAAACAGATTGAAAATGTTCAAGTTATAATATTTCCAAACCCTCCAGTCTTTCATTGTCCACGCCATACAAGTTCGATTTTTAAAAGAAAAGAAAAAAATGAGATCGCCATTATAAAACGATTGGATAAAATATTAAATTTCTCTATTAAAAATTCAATAAATAAATAAAAAATGCACATTCTAAGACAAAAAGACCTCGTCGGTATTACACAGTTTTAACGAGTGCAATTCTAGTATTTGAGGTCACCCGTTGCGAGCGATCGGCGGAAAGGCTTCCGATCGCTAACGAGTGTCTGCGCTGAAAAAGGCAGCTGAAAAAAACCACCGAACGGGAAATAAAGTTCTGAAATTCCCACGGAAAGGATCCTTTTGTAGCCCAAGTCGGAATGTCAGCGTACGGCGTCATCGTTAGTGGCCAAAGCGGTGCACGTTCACGTCTGCTGCAAAACTGCGACTGTTTCGCTAACAAGTGTCGGGGACTTTATTTAAATTTTCGTTTTGTTGTTGTTGTTGTTGTGTGTGAGCCCGTGTCTGGTAGTTATTCGAGAATGCTGCAATTAGACGGGCGCGGTGTAGTGTAACGAGTGCACAATGTGACCATTAAAACTCTATGTGCTTTGGCCCCAATTGAAGAAAGTACTTTTAGAATGTATCGAAAAATTTAATTTAATAAATGAACCATCGTATAATAGTTGTTACGTTATGTTTGTGCAATCGCTTCGTCTATGAAAGAAGTAAAGAATTTCCGTTTTTTTTTTTTAAATAAATTTTAACATTTGATCTAATGTAAGTGCATCATTTAATGTCTTCTGTCAAATACGACGTGTCTTATGGAAGGTATTTGAATTTACTTACGAACGATAAAAGGTTCGACACCACTATTATGAGGCAGGTCTGTCTTCAAAGTTGCGTAAAAGTCGATTTTGATAAAGAAATAGTTAAATTTAATATAACATAGATATCTTTCTTGTATGTTTCTAATATTCATCACAGTATAATATCCCCATGAAATGATTGAAAGATATTTCATTGTACAATATTATTATACATATGTTATTTATATATCATATTTGAAAGTGGTGTATTTCCATTTACTATTTACGCTCATAACCCAACATTATATTGCCAAAATTTTCATGAACAAAAGTGGCGTAATTAATTTTAACTTGTAATGTTTTATTGTTAGTTATATTATACTCAATGTAAAATTTATATTACTAGTTTTAAATTTGATATATTAAGATTATAAAGAAATGAAAATAAAGCCATTACAGGTGAACAGTATTTTAAATATTGAAAAACGCAAAACC
Organism: Hydropsyche betteni; assembly: GCA_028571205.2. Lineage (NCBI taxonomy): Eukaryota > Metazoa > Arthropoda > Insecta > Trichoptera > Hydropsychidae > Hydropsyche > Hydropsyche betteni. The sequence continues at coordinate 2,277,522 of JAOXNN020000004.1, forward strand.
TTAAATATCTCGAAAGGAATAAAAATGGAGATACCCCGCTTTCAATAATAATATGGCGATCCAAATACATAATCGATGATCCTGTTTTGTTAACATCTAATTCGGTAAGTGCAAATCTCAAAATGTTTCCGAACTCATTATAAACGTCGTCAAATCGATTGATTGAATTGGACCGTATTAAAAAAAATAAAGATAGAAACCTGAGAATTTTATTTTCGATCCCCTCGACGATATCCGAAGCACTTTCACTCGATAGAAATTAAGGTAGCCGAAGGCTTCCGACGAAAGAACGAGATGGAGAAAGAGCGGAGCTTTTTCCCGTTGTTAAAGCGCTTCATTTTACAGAAATTCCTTTCATCGAAATTTTTTCCTAGCGGACGGCCGAGGGGGGTTCGGGGCAGGGGGAGAACCTCTTATTAAATATTTATTATGCTCGCAGGAGCTCAAACCGAGCTCGTTCCCAAATTACAAAGACAAAGAGGTGAACGTGGACGTAATTCGAATTATTTCTAGGTCTTTCGGAAACATCGACGGGAAAATTTCGTAAAAGTACCCGCACGAAAAAAAGGGAAACTTCAAGAGGGTTGCGCAGATGCGTCGCCTACACGCGCCTTATACGACTCCTTTATATAAATTTCCTTTTCGGGAAAATTTATTGTGTCACTTCCGAACGGGGCGCAACAATCCAACCCCTTCTCTAACAACAACAACAACAACAACAAGACGCTTCGCAGGTGCATTTCAATATAGCGTTCGAACTAAATGCGGGAGAGACGGGCGCTCCGGGGGTTTTTCAGTAACGGGAAAAGGGCTTGTCTGAATAAAATAGAATAAGCTGTCTGGCTTTGTGGATTTACTGCAAGATTGTCATCGCCTCACAAAGGCAGCTTCCGAAGCTTCTAATAGACTCGGGCTGTATATATTAAGCGATTTGCTTCTGGGTTTTTCTCACTATCGGTCAGTTTATGCAAGCTGCTTAATAGTTCGAGAGTTCACTGTCGGTCAGAAGGGAATTTAGATAGCATTTGAACTTTATTTATTTACTTTGCGGTTGATTGGGATGGAGCATTGCAAGTCTAGACTAATTATTTCAGGATTTGCTTTCGACTGTTGGGTACGGGAAGTTTTACTTGCACTGATGTATTTCGGGTAAATATTTCAATTAAAATCGAGCAAAATATCAAAAAGGACTGATAAGTTAAAAAGAAGCGTTTTCGCCTGTGCAAATACTTGTTTTCAAACTGATCGGTTAAGTGTTTGCGTTTTTGTATCGGAGAGTATTTTTATTTTTTATGCTGGCTAAAGTAAGTGATATTTTTTCAAAGTTGCTTGGATCTCGTACTTTTTCTATTATATTTTATTTATTTTCATTTTGTTTTCCTTTATATAGTGCAAACAATATTGTATCAGACAAAAATAGTATTTCTACAAATATTTTCAGAAAACGCGATTAACATTATTCGAGAACAAATAACTCTGAACGTGGGCTTATACAAAAATAAAATCAAAAGGCCGCATTCTTCAGTTATAAACGAATTGAATTTTATAAATCTCAAAACATCAGTCGAATGAAATTTTTTAATAATAAATTGAAAATCATATTAATAAAAATAACTTTTCAATATGAAACTAATCCTCGTTTGAGATTGTTTGAACTCTTATATATACTTTGAAGTTTAAGTTTTAACTTTTGTATTCTTATCATATTTATTATAAACGGGTTTATGTACAAATTATTATTTTCATGTTCACTTTGAGACATAAAATTTAAATTAAAAGTTTAAATTTTGAAACTAAACTTTTAAATTAAAATTTTGTGTAAAGATCATTGAACCATTATGTTTATACTTTTAAATCCATTATGAAATCAAATCTGTACGATTCTAGCAATAGAACATGGTACTTCAAAAACTCCGCCTACCACAGCATCAGTTCGCTGATTCCTAGGCACTTCCTCGTATTATTCACATATAATATATACAAATATACAAATAAACCATGCGAAAAATTCAGAGAATTCAAAATTTTCATTCAAAATCACAAAAATATAAATAGACTATGCGAAAAATTCAAAATTTCCGCGCAAGATCCGAATTCCGAGAACGCGAACTTTATCCAACCGCACACGTGCGCATTCAAATCCGCACGCACAGCCAAAACCCGAAGTCCACGTGCCGTTTTCGAAATTCGAAAATGTCATTCGAAACGGCCGGTCATACGAGCGTGAAATTTGCATCGGGCCGTTGCTCTTCGACCGTAAAATTTCGGTTCCGTCGACGACGCGATTTATTGACGCGTTACTACGTCATTTTTACGGACGCGCGTGAAAAAGCGTATTGCGGTGCTTTTGCGGAAGCTCGTTGATAGTCGAGCTTTGCATAGTACATGGCCGGGGCAGTTTCGAGGTTTTCGGGGGTCCGCTGCCATCGGGAAGGGTTTCGGAGTGTGTAAAAGTTGCGGGGGGTTTTGACGGTTTTTATATCATGTCTGGGAAATCTGTTGTTCGGTGATAGATTTGGATGGTGGACATTTGATAGTAAGATAGAATTTGGTCAGATAAGTGGTTTTTATAAATTAAAATGAAGAATAAATATTGAAAATGCTGTAGAAAATATTAATATGTAAAAATGATTTTTCGCGTTTTATACAAAAATATTAGGTTATTCCGAAAGTGATATCCTATTTTGAATGATCGATGGAATTTAAATAAAACCTTTATTTATTTAATTATAAATTTAATTTATAATTTCCACTGCTATTCAACTTTTCCGTTCACCTTTTTGTGAAATTTTTGATCCCCTTTTTGTAAAATTGTATCGTCTATGAATCAAAATATTTGGAAAGAACCTTTTTCATATCTTCTACATTTTTAAATTTTTTCCCATATAAATATAACCGTATTTTTCATTTACCTGTGATCCAATATTTTTTTTACTAATTACCGGTCAATTAAATTTTAAATGAAATTGAAAAAAAATATCTCAACCCTAATGACATTCTATGTGAAATTAGTATAGCATTTGAATATTTTCATTTATTTCGTAACAGAATTTTTTGATTAATCCCAGGAAATGAAACAATAGGTTTAACTGAAATGCTGAAAAATTGCAATTTTGTCATCAAGTAAAAGGTTACTGTTGAAATTTATATTTTGTTGAATTAATTAATTCCCATCATCGAATTTATATTCATGGTGTAATATATCAAGTAGTCAATTTAGATCGGTTAGTTATCATTTAAGTAACCACAAATATGCGGTTTTCGGATTAACGGATGATTTTAGCATGTTAAACAAACACTTAACAATATAATAAAATTTAAGATAAGAAAAGTATACCAGTTGGAAAATTTTCCTCGTATGAAATCGTCAAAAAATATAGTAAATTTTCATTTAATAATATTTAAAAAAAAAACATAAAAATAGTCACAAATTCAGATTTTTTTACTATGTATTATGATAATAGGAAGAAATTCGTCGAGAAATAAAAGTATTTAATTAATAAAAAATCATCTTTCCATTTTTTTTAAACTATATACTGACCACATGACTTTCAATTAAATTGATTGGTTAGTTGAGTGACGAATTTAATAATTTTGAGCAATTAATACTAAATTTAAATAATTTTATTTTTCATTTCATTTATTCATGACGTATGACGTAATGACATACATCGGTATCAAAGGCACTAATTAATGCAGGGGCTAACTATTATATTAGTTAACTATTATATAGTTGAATTTTGATTGAATTTTTTTTGCGCCGTCGTAATTAGAATATTTTTTAAATATTTATCATTAACTTCGAACAATTTAAAATTTTTATTTTAATCAAATATTTATTATATAAATATCACTGGGCCGCCTTTTGTCCATCTCTGCTCTAATTAATACCGGATCACATTACCGCTTATTATATCATGTGTCTATTATGCCATCACGTGCTCAAATCGGTTTAATACATTCGATATTGGTACAGGGATTCGAGCAAGCACTCGATAGTCTCACTATGCTCTACATATCTATTTTAATGACGATCGGTTTGCATGTTATGCTGGTCAGTTATGAACTCGCTTTGAGAAATTTGCGTATTAGGTAATACCGTATTGTGCTGGTGCGGAAACGTAATGGCGATTTGTGTGGGTGTAATCGGCACTGTTTCGATTAACAACGGCTACAAATTCCGTTGTTGAAGAAAATATTAAAGCATTATTCGATGTTGTGTGGAAAAAGGTTCGAAATAAGTTCGGGAAAAAAATATAATGAGCGTGTCGATAGCAAATATTTTTTCGGTTGATTATAACTTTATGGTAGGGATGGCGAACTTATGGGATGTGAGCCAGAAGTGGCATATAAAAATTTGGCTGGCATTTATGTTTTTTTCTTGTTCAATTTTTAGTTTAATTTGATCGCGGACTAAGCAAAGTTTTCCGAATTGTTAAGTGAAGCGGATTCGGTACAAAATAATTTATTTATGTATTCTTGTACAATCGTTAAGTTGTGAAAACGTTTTTCAAACATTTGATTGTATTGACGAAATTAAGTTTTTTTTCAAATATGAAAATGTCATTGTAAAATAATCAGTAAATTTATAGGAGCATAAGTGCCAACATTTTGAGATACAACAGATTTTTCAAGTAATTTCTATAGTCACGCATACAACTGATAAAAGTGCGCTATTGATATATATTACTCTTTTAAAAACCGATTTTGGGGCTTTGACCATATTTTAAAACATGGGTATTATAATAGTATTTTTAACGTATTTCTGGCATAAAAACGATGTTAGATTTTTTGTTACTTACGCCCTTAGTTATAATCTGTATTCATATCAAAATTTGTAACGCAGTAATAAAAAAATAATTGTGATGTTTATTTTGATTAAAACTCAAAAAATATGAAGAAAAAAATTATAGAAATTTTGACTAGTAAGTAAAAAAAGGTTTACGCCATTATAGTGTATGGAAATAATGGGATTTCGTTATTTTAGCTTGTTAAAAAAATTAAACATTCAGAAATCCGTTATAAGAGTAATGAAGTTTACATTTTCAGCAAAGGGCAATTTGAAAAGCAGCGTTATGAAAAAAAGTGACTCGAAGAGACTAATTGAAATTAAAAAAAGACACTTTAAATTTACTATTGAAGCCGAAAGCGATATTTTTAATTGAAAATTATATTTTTTGCACTAAGGAGTGTAAAACTCGAATTAATCTCGTTTTACGGCGCTCTCGCGTCGCATTAAATTATTCACGGCGGCTTTGCTTTAAAACGACCATTTTTTTCTGCACAATTTTCGTACACGACAGATACAAAGCGTCGTCGACTTTGCTAATTAGACGGTGAACGTTAACAAATTAAATAAAGCACTCGAATTATATCGTTGAAAAAATATTTACTTAAGTACGCCCACGCATAACTATTTATTTTCATAATATCCTAATCAAAGAGTGCAATAAAAAAATCGCGTAGAATTTTCACATGTTAAAATTGAAATTTATATATTCATGTATATTTTTTTAATATTAATTGGTAATTCTAACGATTGTTATATTGATAATAATGAATTCCATAAATAATATGAAAGAAAACAAACTGTAATATAATTATGAGAAAAGGTATAATATTTTTTCGTTCCGAAACGGTATTTCGCCAATCGAAATTTAATCAAATATAATATAATATATCTTTATCTACTCATATATATTATTATATACATAAAATATATAAAAAAACCACAATGTTTACAGCAATACTTTTCAGGATACTTTATTTTTTAATCAATTATTACAAGAAAAAAATTCAAATCCGATCCGTACGATCAGTTTCAGAATTTTTCTCACAAAGAGTAAAACCGTCAAAGTTAGTGCATAAATTTTCAAGGATAGCATCCTTAAAATAAGAAATATTACACTACGTTTGTGTAATCGCTTCGTTCATGAATGAAGTAAAAACTCTTTTTTTTTCAATGAAATTCAACAATATCTGGTGATGGATTGGTGCCATTTAGCACAAGCGCATAATTTAACGTAATATAATGTCAAAAATGACAGTTTATGTGTTTTACGACATACTTATAAAAAATATTACAAATATTAAAGTTGACATCTTATAGAAGGCATTAAAATTTCTTCGGAATGCCTGATATTAAGTAAAAAATTTTTGGAAATTTTTGCGTGTGAACGAAAAATAGTTCGTCACCACTATCATAAGGTATATCAACTGTCAAATTTGGCAGGAAATATTAAATGATGCACTTATAATGCGCCTAAACTATAAAAGATGTATAGACTATCAGATGTCGCCTATACATTATCAGATGTCTTTAATTTCACAGTAAAATTCTTTGCTGCATTCATGGGCGAAATTAAAACACAAACATAGCATATCCCCTATATATAATTACAGATTTCTGTGTGTCTGTGTATCTGTGTGTCTGCGTGTTCGAATGACGTTCGCGGCTGGTTTTGTCTATATGACGTCTGGCGACAATAACAAATGAACTTTTTTGATTTTATTAATTAAATATTAAATATTCAAATTAGGTATACATTTCGGGTTCACACAATCGGGTTTTCACATTTTATCGTTTTCCGTTTCTTAACAAATCCACCGCCGACGTTATTAACATCGGGCCTATTTGCTATATAATATATCTGTCGCAGTTTATGTATTATAATATTGAGACAACCCAACCCAAAACATCAATCGAAACAAACGAAATTTTCAAAAAAATCTAATCCAATCCAATCTAACCCAACCCAACTCAACAATGTATATTTAAGACCGATCCAAATATACATGGACTGAAATAAACAAAGACTGTATTATTAAAAAAAAAAATCAGAAAATCCAATCGACAACATCCTCACACCCCGAAAAATTTCAAATATCCCCAAAAAATCTAGGACAAATTTCCACTAACCTGAGTTGCACTTCCCCCTGTATATGATGCGCATCTCCCTCCTGCTCCTGCAGGCTTCTTCCCTCAATTCGCACTCGTTCCCGTAGGTGTTCCCGTCTGAGGCACAGACAGGATCCAGTGTCAGAGGACACGTTTCGCCGCAACGGCACATCGGGTTTCGGCCTCCGTCCAATTGGCACACTTGCTGCTCCTCGCACTTGTGCTCCGCGCAAGGATCTGCTCAGAATAATAAGAAAGGACCGGTTAAAAGTTGGGGAAAATCGCTGCATTTTTGATAGGGTATGTGTGTGTGTGTGCATCGTGGGTTTTTTGCGTGTCCTGGAAAAAATGGATGTTTTATGACTTGTTGTATGAATCGATTTTTTTGAGGGATTCTCAGTGGTGTTTTTTTTTTGGTATATTTGAAATGCGTGTTGAATAGGAAATTTTTGCGATATTTTTATAATGGTGATAAGTAAAATTGAGAAATATATGGGAAATCCCTATCCCCTATATAATCACGAATTTCTGTGTATCTGTCGGTTCAATGACGCTCGCGACTTTTTCGTGAATATGATCTTTATGCTTATACAGTTAACGTCTATAATATGATGCTTATTACCTACTACCTCTGGCTTTGTCTGTATGTCACAAACAAATAACAAATGAACTATTTTGATTTTATTAATTAAATATTAAATATTCAAATCGGGTACAC
>JAOXNN020000004.1:2285237-2302815 GCA_028571205.2 Hydropsyche betteni
AACGTAACCGCAGACAGACAGATGAAAAGCTGTTATTATCAACTAGTTATTTTTTCTTTGAAAATGATATTTGTGAAATATGAGCGTTTACCACATCAAAGTGAATTGATTTTCAATCAATTTCAAATAAAAAAAATTATTCAACTAAAAACGAAAACAAGCAAAAAATTCTACATACAAAATTAAATTCACTAAAAAAGTAAAAGCTCGCGTTTCAGTAATATTATTTTCAATAACTCAAAGATTTCTTTTTCGATATGTAAGATATACCGCAATATACGCCGTTGTGATCGATGCTATGCCTAATTTTGTGAAAACGCAACGCGATCATAAACAAAGGTAATTTGCATTTTCACTTTTCGTGTTTTGGCGACCGACAAACACTTCAAAGCAAGTACGTTTCGCAGAAATCAACAATTTAACAAAGGATTCGAGCCATGTGCGGCGACACGCAATTTTTTAATAAAAACGTATACGTTCATATGAAGCAAATATGTAAATGTTCCCATGCCACAGCCTACAATCAGGGCCGGAGCTAGGTATGAGAAACCTAGACATTTGTATAGGGAATCAGAACCACAAGGCGCTGAAAGGTGTAAATATTTTTTTATTTTTTAATAATTTATTAAAAAATTTCAAACGATATCGGTAAAAAAATTTAGTGATCAGATGTTTGCACTAGAATACACCGAAAATAAAACACATGACACGTTTTAGGACAATTGAAGGACTACATGGTGGTTTAATGGGTAAAGATAACGATTAGCGTTGCAAATTATCAAATTGGTGATCCTGCAAACACACGCATACGAATCCATAGTTTAGCGTTTCCAACGAAAATTCATGTTCCTTTGGAGGTTTCTCGAAGAACCAATTTCAAACATTATTTTCAAATTTTTTGCACTTGTGAATGCAGTTTTTTCATTATAATATAATAGTTTGCGATGCTTATCGTTTAATGATCCAATTAACGCTTTATAATTTATTTTAATCATACTACAATATTATATTTCGCGAATTCGGTTCCACACTCGGTGTTGATATGTCGTGTGTACTAGTTTCTTTTAGGTAAACTTCTGGAAAATATTTTTTTATAAAACTGGGGGAGGGGGGTTTCGGAAAATTTTGGCGCCAATCAAACCTAGCTCCGACACTGCCCATAATCATGCGGAAATATATGCACAAAAAAAACGACCGGCGATTTTAAAATTCCGCTTATCTAAAAGCGGTTACGATGGTCGCTTTTGTATATATTTCAGGGGTTTTACGGACAGAGAGCGGTATTAAAATTAATTAATTACATTGCAGTCTGGAGGCAGGTTGTGCAGATAAAATGCACGTTGCCCCAGGGTGTAATGAATATCATATACGAATTTTTTTCATGATAACAAAAGCGTTGACGGTGGTTTTTTATCCGAGTGAAAAATTGCAATATTGCGAAAGCGCTTATTGTGCGATATTTACGAGCGCTAATTTGCACAAAAGTTGTCCGGTAATAAAATGAAGTTTTCAACTGTTTGGTAATTTATTGAATAGCTTAAAAATTCATAACTTGGATTAACAGTATAAATTTTGCTAATCGTGTCGTTGGTAATTTCATACGTGCACTAAGAAAATTTTCCGAAAATTTATTAGATTAAACAAGAGATTACAAATGTTAGGTCAATGCATAAATTTCGTCGTGCTTTTTTGGTGGTAAAATATTTTTTTGCTTTCTCTGAACTAATGAATGACATCTGTATTAAAATTATTTTTTAAGTGGAGGATATTTTTTTTTCAATATCTGTTGAGTTTTAAACTAGGCAGTGAAAAATAAAAAGCCCGTAGAATTTTTTGGGATGTCTAGTAATAAAATGCATTTATGGTATTTTTTACTGTATAAATTTTGTAAAAAATAATATCGCAACCGCAGCAGCCAAAAATAATTGGAATATGTAAAAGAGATATCCAGTTTGAAAACCACAACTGATTTTATCTGTTGTGTTTTCAAAATTTATTTCTGGGAATTTTTCATTAATTAATAAACATGTTGTTGACATATTAATGCTGATTCACATCAGAAAGACCGTGTTGAAAATAGAATTAAAAAGAGAAAAAAAATGCGATATCTGAATCGCATCGGTTTGGTTTCAAAATACGATGTTTGGTAAAAAAAAATGGACGAAACTGTTGCATTGACCTTATGGATTAAAAATTTGTTATTAAAATAATATATAATAAGATATTTTAAAATTCTTTAATAAATCACTTTGCGACCTCAACCCAAATATAGTAACATAGCATATGAAAAAGTTATATTTCAAATCTTTAAAGGCAAAAAAATATGAGAACAAAAACGATTGAACCATAGAACGAAAAAAGAGGGATTGTTCCCATTTTTTAAATTCAATCTCAGTGTACTACAAGAGATATCCTTCATCTGAAAATAATCACATGAAAAAATGGAAATAAATCGGAATAAAGAGCATCAGCAGGACAGCGGTAATAACATCCGAATAAACAGGCATTATTCAATTTGGCAGCGGTGCGGATTAACGTGCTCGCCCAAGGACCGTTTTATATAACGTATTATACAAAGGACAATTATTTTCCTTTATTCGATATATACCGCAAACACGCACACAACACAAAGGCTTATTATATTTTGGCCAAGGCACACTAAGTAACAATAACCGCTTATATATGTGCGAAATATAAGGACGCGCCGCTTGAATTTTCCCTATTAAATTTAGATAAAACTGGAAAGTTACAAAAGCGCCAATATGCTTAAAAGCTCTCCGCGTGCTTCGTTAAATAATTTAGTCCACGTTTAAGGACCGAAGCTGAACTATGAAAATTACCCGAATAACTAGAATTCTCGCAAAAACATTATCGATTTCGTATTAGAAGTGCTAGAAACGAGTTGCGCAGGTGAAAAAACGATCGTCGAGTGGAAAACCTTTACTATATCTGAAAAAAAATTCAATTATGTGAGATGAAGTTATCAAGGAAAAGAACGATATTTTCTTAAATTAAGTCAAAAATAATCAAATGTATATTTTAATAATTCATACATAAAAAGTGAAATAAAAATACAGGTGCAAATTGAAAAGCGAGACACGTCCACAATTATATTCCCGAAAAGAGACCACAGTGAGCATTCTTTGATAATGACCGAATAAAATTTGAATAGATTACGCACTTAATCAAACTCGCATAAGAACTCCTTCGCGTTTGAATGCAAATCGTCTCACTTTTATTTCGCCGCCGATGAATTATTAATGAAAGCGCGGGGTTTTATTTTCGCCTGAAAAAAATCTGAAATACTTTCACGTGCAAAAAGCGCGTCGGCGAGATGTTTAATTTGCCTCGAATTAGCCCCCGAAAGGGTGCCCGAAGCGCCCCTAATTAGGATAGTTAGGGTTTCTTCCTCGGAGAGCCACGTAATGGATCACTGGCCTCCTGAAAGAATAATGAGTCTGGCCTGGACCATCCTGGAACATCCTGGACTTCGGGGGGAGCCTCCCGAAGACGATCCATCACCCAGTACGAGAAATATGTGGCCCGACAACGCGGCTAAGGGCGGTTTCCATCGGCTTTGGATCGTTGAATATTGATGAAGGCGGTATCAAATTTTCACTGAAAACCTTCGGATGTAGCCGGAATTAATCTGCTGAATGGATTTTCAATTTTTCACAGTTGCGCGCGAAAACGCGCGGTCATGATCGCGTGCCGCGAATAATTTTTCAATCAATTTAGCCTTCGTCGGGGCGAAATCTTTCGCGCCGTGGAAAATGCGCATATTTCGCTTTTCTAATTCGATCGAAAGTAAAATTACACGTTTGTGACGGCCGTCGATTGATTGATTGATTTGACTGATGGAAATCGATGGCGCGAAACTTGAGTGGGCACGGAATCATAAAATTTTAAAATCAAAAGTAACAAATCACCTTGGAATGAATTATTTATTTTTCTCTTGAAGTTTATTCTAATGAATTATTTGAGTCAATGTGAAATTTTCATCTTTTTATCGAACATCGTATTTTGATATCAAATCGATGTACTTTTTTATTGATTGACGCCTATCTTTAATACGATTTCTTCGATATTTTAATCGGCATTAATTATGGAAGTGATATGTCATCATGTCAATCAGTTAATGAAAAATCTACATATTTGCTGTTTCTTCAGATCCTAGGCTGTTTATTGTTCACTGGCTAGGCCGAAACGTAATCGATACTGAAAAGGAAGTATCTATCCTCTACATAATAAATTATTTTGAGTACAGAATTTTATACAGATCTTTTTTATTAGTTCGGAGAAAGGAAAAAAAAATATCGTCAAAAAAATACCATGAAATGACCTTATATTCTCTGAAAATATTTCAAAGATTTTCAAAAGTTGATCAAAATCATGGACATAATTCTTAATGACAAGGTGAAGATAGATCTCAATGAATTTAAAACATTCGGGCATTCATATACAAACTGTACCACTTGTTGCTTAACATTGAAACCATCACGTTCAACTAAAACTAAACCGTTAACAATCTCATGAATATATTCATTGATTTAATTATTTTGATTTAAGTAGGTTATACAGGGATAATCAGGGTTATAATGAATATTATTTTGATTCTGAAGTTATAACATTTTATCCAGCTTCTGAGCCGTAAAAAAACAACTGATTTCGAATCCTTTTTTATTTTATTTTAAGTTTCAAAACTGACAAGATAAAAGATCCATTATATATAGTTGAGATATTCATATAATAATCTTATATAAGTCTTGGCCGGTTTTTTCTTTCAAAATATAATATTTTTTTATAGAAATGAATATTTTCAATATCAAACAATTCCAAAATTTAATTAATTAAATATAAAAGTTTGGGAAAGCTATTTTTTTTATTTTTTATTTATATGATTTTCGCGGTACTTATTTATTTTGAAAATCGTTATTATGTATTTCTATTTTCTACTATTAATTTTATACATTAGTAAAAAAATTTGATCTTGCTAAAATCGTTCAAGTTTGAGTCAGAATAAAAGTTGAAGCTAGGAAAAAGTTAATTTCGGGATCTCATTGTCAGTCGATAAATTTCGAAGCGAATGTAGAGCTCTGGTTATATCATTTTAATAATTATAGCTTAATATTTGACTTCATAAGCGTTTTAATACTAAACTATACTAAATAATCACAATAATTGGAGATTATCAGATGCAAATAGCTTATGTAAAGGGAAGTACGTAAACGAAAGTGCGAACGCGCTTATTATTATGTGCGAGTGAACGTTTGCGGTACAAACGGAGGAGCTTTCCCCAAAAGCCGTATGAAATATTAAAAGCTCGAGCTGTAAACGGGCGCTCGCGGCCGTTTTTCGAAAACGTATGAAATATTAAAAGCCGTTAAAGCGACTCGTCGGAATTTACGATCAATTCCGCGCTTAAATTGGGTAAAAATTTTCATATCGCACCGCACGGAATCGGAATACGGCAGAGCCTTAACCGGACACCTTCGAAGCACTTTATTAAATTTTCGGATTATCGAAATCGACACGAGGGTCCGATGCAATGCTCTTTTGCAATGTTGCACGTGATGTGAAGTGTTCGAAACGGCGGGAGAATTTAAAAGGAGGATTTTTGTTTTGAAGAATGAAGGTTTACTGGAGGCCGAGTGAAATATGGCTGCGTTCAATGTGGGAAGCACGCTATTAAATTTTGCTAGATTTGTACAAGGATGATAAGTAAATTTTTCTGGAACGTCGAGAAAATCTATGTTCTGCGATAGTGAGCAAAGGGATTTTTCATTTTTGAAATATAGTGTACAGAAAGATTTATGGGGGAGTTTCTATTTTAAAACACGTTTGATACGACTATTTCAAACAATGTATTTGTTTTGTACAATTTTATTCATTTTGTGCACTTTGAATTTATTTGAATTATTAAACAGCGCAAACAATGCTTATGAAATCCGTTCGGTAAATAACAAAAACAAACTCGACATTTTAACATTGAAAAAATGAGTTTATCAATTATTTCACGGCACATAATTTTAAATTAGTATGATATGATGAAAATTTTGATAATTGTGAAAAATTTAAAAAGTTATTTTCAGTGCAAGATACGACATTTAATAGTATGTTGCTAATGTTTATTTTGATATAATTCTAAATTATTTAGTTAGCGGTATTCTTAAGTTTTAAGCTGCATATTTGGGCTATCCAAACTTGTCATATAATAAATGTCTCATAAATAAAAAAAGGTAAGGATAGGTGGAATTTGTAGTTGCAGTTGTATTTTTTTATGTAGGAATATAGCATTTTTTGAATATTGAAAGACTGATATATTGAATATTCATAACTGATATTCCAAAATATTATAACTGCATATATTGACTTTTTTGTCACACGCTTAATTTATATGTCGGTATAAATTATGAAACTAATAGACTAAATAAATTACGAAAAATTGTGTTGCGTAATAGAAAAATACTTCATAATCACATCAAACGCAAATCTTTAAACATTTCTAAATGAAAGAAACGCGACTTACTCTTAGACCACTACCATAATAAAACGCACATATATTTTCGAATCTTATCGATCACCTGCACATCCCCAAACATCGATCACTTAAAAAAACACACACATCCCAAATTAAAACACACACGAACGACTCGAAAACGCAATCGCGCAACGCACGACCTCATTCGCAATAATTCACGCATTCACATCGACTTCGGCACGCAAATTCGCGCAACCGACCCTCCTCCATCTGCAAACAAATCCCCCGAAAAAAAAAAAAAAAAACCCTCCATAAATATCGAATATGGCCACCATACGAGCACGCTCGACATAGCACAAAGCGGCCTCCCTATAAAATGCATTCTGTGTACGTTTTCATTTTTCGCACAATGGAGACGAAAGGAAATTTTCGAGATTATACGGGCTCGGTCGTGCGTCGCGCACACACGATTTGGGCGTTTTCAAACAGCCGCCCCTGGATAAAGATCGCACCGTTTTGATTAATGGGATCTGGAGGACCGGCGGGATCCTGGAGTAAGCTGGATAGGGGATGGGGAGTTTTGAAACGGGAAAAATAAGTGGGAAATCGCGCGTTCTTCCGGCGTCGGGCCGCATGCAGTGCGCCTCCAATGTGTATGAGATTTTGTTATATCAGATTGTTTGGAAAATAATCGCTTTATTTTATTTTTGTTTTCGAGGAATGTTTGTTTAATATAACAAAATAGTACACTCTCAATTAAACTATATGTTATTTGTGATTTGAAAACAAATATCCGTTCAGTTTTGTGGCTTCATACTATCGCAGAACTATAATAATACTAGTATATAGGCCCGATGTTGATAAAATTGGCTGTGAATTGATAACCATACTATTATGTAATAAAATAAAAATAAATATATATATAGAAAATTATTTTATAACCATGCCGTTGCGAAACGTAATAAAACAAAAATAAAATATATCTATGCAAAAATATTTTATAATCGTGCCCTTGTGAAATGTATCCAGAATAAAAGGTTACAGCCTTTATTATAATGAACATAAAGACTAAATTTGGAGCTTGCGATTTTCGAGCTCGTGAATAATGTAAATAGCGATTATAGTTGTTATTTTAATGTGCATACAGGCTAAATTGGAATGGTAAAGCCAGTAGTAGCATCGGCTGCCCGATGACCGTACTCGATTTGAATATTTAGTATTTAATTAATAAAATCAGTTAATTCGTTATTGTCATCATTTTACATATAGGCAAAGCCAGAGGTAGTAGGTAATAAGTGCCATTTTATAGACGTTAACTGTATATGAATAAAGATCATATTCGCGAAAAAGTCGAGAGCGTCATTCAAACGAACAGACAAACGCACAAACCCGCGATTCTATAAAGGGGATACATTTATATCAGATCTTATATTATACCAGTAGCCATTTCATGGAACAATTTCATCGTTTTTAAATCTCATATTCAATACATGGAGCATAAAAAATCTTTCTTAAGATTAAAACTAAAGAAAGGTCTATAGAGTTTTGTATGAAATAAACAGGTCTTGGGCAAAACTCAGAAAATTAGTTAAATTAAATTATTGTGTTATACCGTTTATTATAAAATAGAAATTCTTGGGAATGCGCGGAAAATTTTTATAAAAATATCATATTATACATATAAAAATTTCAGATTCGTTTTTATCAAGTGTAGCACAATTCGCATTTCAGGTGTCGCAATAAATAATGTTGAGTGATAAGGTAAAGGTGAACATAAAGTAGATTATTTTATAATCAAAACCATAAATCAAACTGATAATTATACAAATACTGTGGAAAAAATTGATTTTGATAAGAAAATATAAATTTTATGATGATTTAATTGCTTAAATACAATTTTATTCATAATTTCTTTTTTATAAATTCTTACTGAATGTGTACCACTAGAAGTTCGAGATCTGAATTTGCCAAGCATGAATTTTATCAAGCATGATTAGGAAATTATGCTTAATAAAATTAAAATGAATAAATTAAAATGAATAATCATAATTATGACAATTTAATTAAAAATCAATTTAAGAACTTTTCAACTGGATTCAAATTGACATGTTTTTCTTCTAAAATCAAATTTACTATAGGTTTTATACTTCGAATTTTACCTTTTTCAATTTACTTGTTGAATTTAATTTGTATATGGTTAAATTATTATAGATTAGTAAAAGATTAAATTTAGAGTGGGAAACCTATATAGCATAATTCCAGACTAAATACAGTATACTCTCAATTATTCGGCTTCGAATCGTCCATTTTGCGGATTATCTGTGCCTAAAACGTATTCAATTAATTAAATTTAATTAAATTATTATATTTTGGAATGAGAAAAAATTACGGATAATAGGGAACAAACGGAGTAATATATTAAAATAGCGCGTTTTAATTTTCGAGTGGATATTTACGACCCAAAAAGTCGAACTTCTGAGGAAAATGCACTATAATTAATTTTAAATAAATAACTTATGGGCAATTTTTACACAGCGGAATAAACTTACTACAGTAAATCTCGATTCTTGTGTTTGACTCAAATTAACTACATATTCGCCAAATATCATGAACCATTAATAAAAATATTTTTAAGCATATATGTTTATTTTTTTAAATAAATTTGTATTAACACACACATAGATTCATGTATATATTTTATTTTATTAAAATAAAATTGTTTGAAAAAAAAAATTTTTTAAACCCACTTATCAAATAAAATTTTCAAAATTGAAATTTTCACTCAATTTCCCAAAAGGTAGCCGACCACCGATCAAGAGCGTAATCAAAATCAATCCTCGAACCATCCAAACCCCAATTCCAACCGTCCAAGCCGACCACGAATCGAGGCTCGACTGCACCGACATTTGACCACCTAGTCCAGGGCGCTCGCCCGATCGGCATAAACACGTCGTAAGTCACCGGCGCGCTTTGAATATCAAAACGCACCGTTTGATTTACGATCCATCCTCCACTCCGGACGGCGAGCTTTCGCCGGCGGAGGCTTCGACGCCCTCGCATGCATTATTCAGCTCGCCGAATGCGGTCCCCCGTCGATTTTCCGGTCGGCGGAAGGCGTCCGTTTGTTGGCCGCGGAGGACCCGATGCTCGAAGGGGGCGGAGAAGCCTCCGGGGGGGGGAAAGCCTCCGGGGGGGGCGTCGAAGCCTCCGGGGGGAGGGACGAGGATGTCGTAGGGGTCAGTGGCTATTGGTCAATCGCGTTGCGGCTTTACGACGGTGGCGGTTGTAAAACGCTTCGGAGGGTCCGGGGGTTGGGCGATGTGGTCGGGTGATGATTTTGGAAGTTGTGAGATTCAATGTGTATTTTTTATGATTGTCGATGAAAGCGTGAACGGTTCGGTAGGTGATGGATGCGGTGAAATTTTAAAATATTTGAAACAAGGACAGGGATCTATGTTCAGCGAAAATGACATAACAATTTTTCAATTTCATTTTTATATGAAACTATATATACCCGGCGTTTTTCGGGACTTAAATTTTAAATAAAACTATTCTTTTAATTTAATTTTTGCGAACCGTCCCGTTTTGGTTTCTGAGGAATATATGGTCACCTTATTTTAATGATACAAAAACCTTCTCGACAAAAAAACATTTTTTTTTATATAGGCGGGGAACATTTTTTTGCGGGCCGTCCCGTTTTGGGTTTCGGGAAATGTAGTCACCTTATTTTAATTATGCTAAAAACCTTCTCCCCAAAAAAATTTATATACATGCCAATTTTCATGGCGATCGGTCGAACGGTGTTGGGGCGAAACGGCAACAAACAAACAAATATACAATCTTCCATTTTTATATATTTTATATAAGATGTGCCGTTGATGCTTTTTCTTTTAATAGCGGTTAAAAATCATTCAAGATAGAAAAAAGTGAAAATTGATAAAAATTTTCACCAAATTTTACTTTTGCCTTAGGAAACGTTTTTACTTATTTTTTTACTACGTTTGTGTAATCTCTTTTTCCATGAACGAAGCAAAGAATCTTGTTTTGAATATCAAATTTAACAACACCTGACCACGTATAGGTGCATCATAGATGCGTCATTCAATGTCTGCTGTCAAATAAAAGAGTTGACAAGCCTTATGATAGTGGTGACAATTTTTTTTGTGCACGTGCCAAAATTTCCAAAACTGTTTTACTGAGTAATAAACGTTCTATGAAAATTTTAATTCTTTCCGTATGTTGTTAGACATGTCAATTTTCATATTTAACAGAAGACGTTAAATAATGCGCGTATTTATAATATCATCAGATATATTCATAGATAATTCAAGATTTTTTGCTTCGTTCATTAATGCAAATATTACACAAACTTAGCATAACATAAACACGAATTGTAAGTATGAGTTTTGAAACAAGTGCACATAAATAGCTTCCTAGAATATTATATTTGTGGGTATCTTTACAAAAATCTTCAAAAATGGATAATAAAAGATTTATGATAAATCTATTATAAGTAACATGAAGATATGTTATTTTAGACGATACATAAAAAAATAACAACATTATTAAATTCAAAAAGAAAACCCTTGTCCAGTTGTTGATATGAATATGCTAAAAAAGGCACGTGAAAAAGAAATCTTTTGAACTAACGAAATAGTTTTGATCCGAAAATATATTTTTTTCGATTATGCGTGGCACAATGAAGTTTTGAGGTGTGCTGAGAGCTTTCAAAAGCGTATTCGTATGCGAAACGTATCGAAGACATCAATGGAAAAACGGTTCGATTTTTTTTCTACGAGTTCGTTCGATCGAGTATAGCTCTTTGAATGGATTTGCATATCGGAAGAAAATCTTCTTATGTGTGTGTTCGTATTACAAAAGACGTATTCGATTTTGCATAAATCGTCATTGTACGGCGAGACGAGAAGCTTTTAGCATAACAATAGCGTCTGGATTAAAGTGTTTAGTGTTGAACTACTATACAGTTTACTTGATGAATTGAAAATTTCATGAAATAAAATTTTAATATCAACAGAAAAATATTTCATAATTTAAAAAATTTCAGGAATACAAAATATTTAACATAGCTGATAGATCATTCTCTAAACTCACAGTGATCTCCCGTAAATAGTTTCATAATACTGAAATATTAGTGGAAGACGTCGACCATTTTGCCCATTCCCTTCAGAAGAGAGAAAACGGGTCGAAGTGGAATTCCAGAGGAAAACGACCTAAAACCCGTAAAACAGACTTGCGTTGGAAAATGGAAATCCATGACAAATTTTCATACATAGAAAAAATAATTTTAAAAATTTACAAATGCAATTAACTATATGAAGCATAATTTGAAAGTCTAGTTTTTTAAATAGAAATATATTTTATTAAAAAAATATGTATTAATTTTGAATAAATGGTTAAATATAATATGAAATATTCAAAATTTTTGCATAAAAATGTATATTAATAACAGATGCGGAAAGAAACTGCCACAATGCATAAGCGTTGTTAACCGCTCAAAGGAGCCGAACTATGCAGGATCCTTCCGTTATGCTAATATCGTGTGCGCCATTGTATCGATGTTAATGAAATTCATTCCAAAATACTTCAATAGGGTATGGAAGTCCGCATCGAATATTATACAAGTACAAATTGAGTAGCATAAGCAAAGGATTTGCGTAACGTTTCCTTCTGACCGATTCGCGTCGACCCCCCGTCTTACAAAATTATTTTATGATTTGAATATTAAAAGAATAATATTATGTGTATGTCGGAGTCCATTTACATTATTAGTCCATGTATATTTGGACCACTCCAAAAGTTGAAGTTTTGGATTGGATAAGGTTTGGTTGGCAACTTAACCTAATCTAATCCAAAACTTCGATCAAAACGGATCAAATTTTCGAAAAAGACCTAACCGAACTTACCATAACTTAATCCATCTCAACTCAAAGATGTGTATTCATGTCTGATCCAAATATAAATGGATAAAAATATACCTGGACTGTGACATCAAAATGAATTTAAATTCTTTTCATTAGAAATCTTTTTAAGTAAATAAATATTTTAATCAATGTGAAAATTGAAACAAAAAATTTGAGTTTATATTAAGTTATTCAACAGTTTTTTTTAATGGAGATGGTTTCGCTTTGCACGGTTCTGCGGCTAGAAAAACATTGTAAAATTACCAAAATAAAAAGTGCATTTAAATTGCAAGAGTATAATGAAATAGCGCCAAGCGGTGGTTAGATGCTGGACTGGTTACGAGGCTTTTAATTAATATTTTTTCTATTTGCGTCGGAAAAACGACCGAATAATTATGTCTGCAGTACTTTGGCGCAGATGCGACTCAATACGATACGATCCATCACGTTTTCAAAAGACTTATTAATATCATCAATTACGTAAGCACGAAAATAGTTGAAGCATTTCAAAAAGACTACTTTCTGTAATTAAAATTATTTTGAATTATTTTTTTTTCATAATTAAATTTAAGACAAATTATTATATTTTCAATATAATTTGAAAGATGATCTTTCTTTTTTTGTATTATAAGGTATTCGTATATTTGTAAATTATTTCGGATAATAATTGGACGCACAATTAGCGCACAGACTTTTCTTAAGGGTTCACCCGCTTGTTCTTTCAGAGTAGCTTTCACCCTAGACTCTAGATTGAAATAGGGGATGATAAATGGGAAAAGAATAGGCTTTTCAAAGTCTCTCGTTACGGGACGCATTTGCGATGGAAATTCGACTGCAGCGTGAAAATGAATTTTATGCAGAAATAATTTACTTCGGATGGAGTTTTTTTGAATAATGTATTAGGTCAATGGATAAGTTTCAGCGGTTTTTTCGAAAGTCAAATGTTTTTCTCCTTTCTCTGAACTAATTGATAATATCTGTTTTCAAGTTATTTTATTATATGAAAGATTCTTTCTATTCAATATCTATTAAGTTTTGACCTTGCCAGTGAACAATAAACAACCCGTAGACATTTTAAAATATCTAATCATAAAGTAGATTTTTCATTGCACATATTTTATAAAAATAATAATGAGACGGAAATCGAAAATATTTGTCATGTGCATGATGGAGATGCAGTGAACGTTAGAATCACTCATGATCAGTTGTGACTTTCGAAATTCAAATTTGGAGATTTTTCATTGAAGAATAAACCATTAACTGGGCTGCCTTTTAAGACCAATTATGACATGTAACTGATCATAATTGATCTGATTACTGTTGATTCACATCAAAATATCAGAGGGATTGTGTTGGAGGTAAAATTTAACTGATGAAAAGTGTGATATGGTGTAAAATATGATAAAAATTTTGCGATGATCTTATAACACACATAATGAGTAGACGAAAATAATTTATGTACCTAATAAAGCGTAAATTCATATGTCAGGTACTACAAGAGAAAAAAATTGTAAAGCCTCCATTAGCCCTTTACGTATAATATATGAGGTAACGCGGTTTTAGTGTCAGTTGTGCATTTTTCAGCATTATGAAAAAGCTCATAAAGTCGCCCGTTAACGTGTCAAGTGAAACATGACGAAACGGTGGCCCGAAGCACTCCAAAAAACACAAACATACATATTAATTTGGAAAAGCCTGAATGTCATTTTTCATTATGTCGACGGTTTAAAAACGAGCACGTGCCGCCCTATCAAATTAGCGCGCGAAAAACACGAAATTCGCGTTATTCAAATAGCCTGTGAGTACTGCTGAAAAATATTGTAAACAGCATTATTATTGTAAACAATTTCAATGCATAAGCGAATTTTAATTTACGACAAAGGGGGCGGCACTGCAAGGGTTTTCTCATCTGTAAGTGGAAAAGCGTTGTGTATAGAAAGGGAGGGAAAATTCAAAGGTCGAAAGTCTTCCGCGCTGTGAATATCGAGTTCAATTTCAATTGTGTCACATAAAAAGCGGATTCGCTCGTGGATGTTAGTTTAATTTTGTAGATGTGCCAGCTCAGTCGTGTTTTTCGATTCTAATTTGGATTTACGATACATTTTTTTTAATCGAATCGCTTTCCATCACGTTTCCTTTTCGGAGAAAGTTCTCGGATAAGCGACAACACAAAAGATGGAAAACAAAATAATGTACTCGAGCAAAAACTCTCCCTTATGTTGCATTATTAGTTTGGAATGTAGTACACTCGAGCTCGAGACGATAATGTGTCGAGAAAACTTGGGCAATTCCGTGATAGTTTGAATGACGTTGATTATTTTTAATAATACTAATTAATTTTCGATATACCTAGAAAAAGCTTGTCAAGAGATATATAAATTCATGTTAATGCTATTTAGCGATAACTATTCATATATGATGCTAGTGTAGTCATATTTTGCGACATTTTTCGGTTTTTTCGTCATGTGAAGCACGTGCATGATTCAGATGGGTAAAAAAGGCTTTTGATCCGCATATTTTTTTTTCAATTTTCATATTATAGATTAAAAAGAGTACATGTAAAATTTTATAGCATTTTTATATTAAAATATCTGCAGAAATGAGCATGATAGGCTTTATGATTTTAATTGACTCTAATACCATGTAATTAGACAAGAAAAAGGTTTTGATCATTTGAGATGTCACATAAAATTTATAATATTATTTTGAACAAAAAACTTAAATTTAAACATATTACACGATAGAATCAACATTATTATTCAACGTTGAAATATTAATAAATCAACAAAGAATTTGAATTCGTTTCATGATTAAATCGATAAAATTTCTACCCATTAATTTAAACATCATTCAGTCAAATCTCTCGAAAGAGCGACAACCGATCGAATCTCATAATATCGAATCAAATCCACATATGAAAAACGATTCACAGTCGAAACACATTAAAGACGAAACACCTTTTCGATAGCAAGATTCGCGAGGGACCCACTCCCACATCCCTTCTGATTAGACTGACCATATGTCCCGTTCTCGCCAAGACAGTCCCATTTTTGCCATGTCTTGCGTTTGTCCCATCGTTTTCGTAAAATTTTTTTATTTGCCCCGTTTTTCCGGTTTATATATTTAACTAGTATATAAGCCCTATATTAATAACATCGGGAGGTGTATATGTTTATTTTAAAGTCGATGCCCGTACCCGATTTGAATATTAAATATTTAATTAATAAAACCAGTTCATTTGTTATTGCCACAATTACGACATATAGGCAAAGCCAGAGGCAGTAGGAAATAAGCATCATATTATAGACATTAATTGTATACGCATATAAAGACCATATTTGCGAAAAAGTCGCGAGTGTCATCGAACAAACGAACACACAGAAATCCGCTATTATATTATATATATTATATATAGGGAATTGTAGTTACTTTTCTGAATATAGGAAAAAATATTAAAAAACAAGTGAATTAATAGTTTTATGGTGATATAATTTGATTGACTAACAATAAGACGTTTGAAAAAAAATTTCGCCTGTGGTGCTATTTCTGCCTTGATTTTGCGATTGCTTGTTTCAGAAATATTGAAATATTAACCAAAGAAAAAAATATTGTTGGTATAATAGAAATTAAGTACATATATTGCTTGTTTTTAGTGACACAGTTTGATTGAGTAAAACAATTGGGAAAATTTTTTTGCCTGCGGCACCTTTTTAGCTTATTTTACCTAGCTCTAAAACATTTATATATTTCCTTAACGATATTAATTGAGAAAAAGCTTTTGAATGCGCAACAAATTTTTTTTATATGGGGGGGGGGGGCATTTTTTTGCGGACTGGGTTCTGGGTTCTGGGAAATATGGTCACCTTACTTCTGATGAATATGCTAAAGCCTCGGTCCACCCCTCGAAGCCTCCCCGTCCAAATCTGGGACATCTAATTACGGCAAAGTGCCTTCAATCCCCCCTCCCACCCTTTCACCTTTCATCCCTCCCCGTCTGCCCGGGATTGACACTTTCAAAGGTGCGCCTCCTGACCTCACGCGGGTTTTCCCGAGTTTTCCGACGCTCGAGAGTCGCCATTGTGCCGGGTTCTTTTTCCGCGGATCGGATTTTTCATTTCGGTCCTTTTTCTCGGTCTTTCGTTCGTCATAATTCGATTCGGACGAGTGGCTAGCTCAGTCCCAGTCGCGCCGGAGAAAAATTCGCTAAAGCGGAAATAATTAAACGGTCGAAAGTCGAGCGCTTAAAAGGGTTCCAGTTCCGAGATTCGAATTTTAAAGAGGCACTCTTAACGGATGGTTAATCACTATCGGATTAATATTGTAAGTAGATTATCTGTCTGTATTTTTTTTATATGAATTATGAGATTATAAAAATGAACGTTATTTTGAGTCCTTGAAAATATTTTATAAGAATTTTCGGATGAATATTATATTTTGCGTATTAGGTTACTACAAACGAAAGTATATATCTACAATTTAATCTGATAAGCTTTTCCAGTTAGATAATATTAATTTTGGCATTTTTTACGTATACGAGTATATTTTTGATTATACGAATTTGTATCCAGTTTAAAGCGCAATTTACACTATTTTTAAATTTTATAAGGTATCCTTTATTTTAAAAAACTGAACGCAGGGGTTGGGAAAATGGCGCATGTCTCAGTCAAAAGTCTGAACGTATTTATTATTGAAATTTCGGCCCAGTAAATTATTTTTAAATTCTATCATAAAAAAATTGTTTTCATATTATTTATGTAAGAGCTTGGGTTAAAGTATTATTCATTGTTAGTCAGAAATACTAAATTTATTTATCAAAATTTTTATTGTAAATGTATTTTTTTTTTTAATTTTGACATAGTATAGATTAGTGTTTCTTATTTTACGACATTTTTCATTTCTCGAGAAACGAGAACTCTCACTTTCTTCGAAAAATTCTCGATAATTTATCTAATACTTCTATAAATTAATATAATGGAAATTAAGGTTGATTTACAAATACACAGATGTCCTAAAAATTCATTTGAAAGTAGTGCTTTCAAAAATTTAATGCATTTAACGCTGAGTTGCTCATTCGAGTAAATTTTTTAGTTATATTATATCACTAGCGTATTCGAAAAGGCTTCGCCTTTTCGAAACGCTAGATCGCCCTGCGGGCTCGTATGGTGTGCCCTTCGGG
>JAOXNN020000004.1:2302915-2323012 GCA_028571205.2 Hydropsyche betteni
TGGGAATTTTCCGTGCTTTCCCCGCGATTTCTATAAAGGACAAAGTTTAATTTCCAAAAAAATGACACAGACACTCTTTCGGTTTTATAAGTATATAGATAGATAGATAGATAGATTTACAACCGAAAAACTGCGTTTGTTTTCAGTATATATGGGTTTCATCGTAGATAATGCATCTTTAAGTTGCTGTAAATTATTTGTCTTTTTGCCTATAAATTCGAATATACTAAACTCTTTAACTAGAGACCGGTTATTAATGAAATTATTTCCGTGTTTGATTATCATCATCATCATCATCATCATCATCATCAATATCAGTATCTTCGTTTTCGTCATATTTATTTTTATAAATAACCTTTAATACCGCTAAATGCAGTCCACGATTATAAAAAAGTTGTTGGTATGCTGGTGACAATCTTCCAAATTTTCGTATAACAGCAGCACCATCACTCATAACAGCCACAATATCATTTTCAAATGAAATATCAAAAGAATTTAATTTTACGATGATAAGCTCTAAAATTTTTTCGGCTGGACAACATCCATTTTTGGTTATCAAGCCGAGGCTAGTCAGAATAATACGTAAATTTATGTATTACGTTTTACAAAATTGTCACAAATTGTTTTGCTATCGAAAGAATTCCATGTATTATAGAATATAAAATATACAAATTATTAGAATAGTTTTATCACAACTTACTTTTTCGAGAAATCTTGAAATTTCTCAAAAAACGAGAAATCAAAAAATAAGAAAATTCTCGAGAAGAAATACTAGTATAGATGCGCTTTACAATTATCCTTTAAATAGACGATTGTGAGTAGTACCGAATTTTTATACAAGATAAGGTTAGTAAATTATTTTGTTTATCAATCTTTATATGTAAAAGCATATATTATATACGAATATTATCTTATATTACTAGAATCTAATTATATCACCGCAGTCTTAATTAAATAAAACGTACCTAGACACACAACACAAAAAATGCTAGATATTTTTTTATAATATAACAAGATACACATTCCGAACTTATTACATTTCGAAACCGAACAGAACGACTCCTTACACACTTTACCGAAACGAACACGCACGCCAACCGTAACGAAAAAAAATGAGAAAATTCGCACGCCAGAAAACACACACACGAAACAGACCAAATTTAAATATGAAAAATACACACACACACACACACAAACGAAACGGGCGAATTTCCGAGCTTGAAATATGTGAGTTTCCAATATTGCTCAGTCAGTGCCGCCGCCCCGGGTTTATTAAATAAAGTTGTCGGGGGGCGGGGGGGCTGAGGGGGGGTGCTGCGCCCCCACGAGGGGCTCAGCCCCCCGGCCGTTCGCCATGCTCGGGTTCTGTCCGCTTTTGGCCGTCGAGAAGTCGGCTTTTTTCGAGCCATTAATTTCGTCGGATTTCTCGCACTGACACGCGCACGCACGCGCCAAACTGAATTTCGCGCTTATAAACAATAATACTAAATCATCTCGTATGGTGTGCCTAAACAGAACCGAAGTTGCCGAGACCGTTGGAAAAAACGAAACGAATAAAGCACATTCGTTACGTAAATAAATTTTAATATACGTCTAGGAGTTTCGCGGGGCTCGCTTTTTGTTTTTCTTATTCCGGCGCGAGGCGGAATGAGAGTGGCGCTTTTGTACTATTTATAACTGTTATCAATTTTGAAATATCGTCAGTTTGTTTCGAAAAAAGAATGATTATACAATTTCGATGCAAAATGAATTTTTTATACATGAAATAATTGTAGAGTAATTTTCACCAACAGTGACCTTGGATGTTGTGAGTAGGGAGGCCGAATTTACCGTAATTTTTATTAACTGGTAATAGGTTTTTTACTAATTACCAGTAATGACTCCTTAGTTGTGGCTATGATAAAATACATTAATTTTAGAATAAACTATGAATTCAATCTGATTTTAATTCTGAAAAAATCTATCTGTATCTAATTTCTGATCTGAAGGTCGAAAATTTAATTTAAAAATAAAAAAAAACACCGACAGATACAAAAATTCACTTGATGAAATACACATCATTGAAAAAAATACCTAATCCAACTTCATTCAACTCAACTCAAACTTTTTTCAAATTAAAATTAATAGTGACATGTTTATTATAATAATAATTATTACTACTATGATATCTAGAGTTATAAAGATTCTCTTGACGAAGTACATTTTATCTAACTTCTATCATTTCATTTGAAAAAACCTGACCCAACTAAATTAATTAAACCCAATCTTATTTCATGGTGAATAAAAATATACATTCACTATAATATATATAATAAAAATTATTTTTGCGTGTAATTAAAATGGGCGAAAACACATTTCTGAGTGATAACAATGAGGCATATTAATGTGTTTAGAAAATAATCAAGCATTTCAAATGTGAAATTGAATTGTATGCTAATGTTTCATACACTTTTATCATGAAAAATTTGAATTTATATAAAAGTATAGATTTTTCCAATTCCAGAATTCTATTTCGAAATTTCAAGATCGGAAAAAATCTCCGAAATTGCCATTCCTAACCGTAACACGGCAAACTCTCAATTTTTTTTTTTCATTCCACATTCAAACATAGTACGGAATATCAATAATTTCGTATATTTTCTTCGGATACGTATAGTTATTATTTTTCAACTAGTTCCAGCCGTGGAAATTCAATTATGAAACGACGACATTCTCGTATATGCGCAGTGCACGTCTCTTCGCGTGAAAAATCTTCGTCGTCGCATAATCGAATAACCAAGCATGCGAGGATGTGGCGACATTTATGTTATGAATTTTGCACACAGCCTTTTTTAATTCAATATCCAGCGTTTACTCAACCGAACACGATTATTCATTTGAGATATTTCGTATGTTGTATTTTTCATCGACCTCGATGTGTAGGTAGTGACAGAATTATTACAATTCATTTTAGAAATAGATAAACGTTTTGTGTAGTTTAATTTTTGACAAATAAATGATCAAATAGAGCTATTAGTTTTGTATTCGTATGAATGCAAATTAAATTCGGAATTGCAACAGTATTGTTACAATTTTGATCGCGGAATATTAACTGAATTTTTAAAATTGTATTGTATGTATAAACTTAAGAGAATATTTTCATTTTAAAAAGGCTATCCTAAAAAAATTATATGCTAATTTTGACTGTGGATTTCCAGGGAAAATTCTAGAACAATTTTTGCAAAGAACGTTTGAATTCTTCGAATCGTTAGGATGAATGATATTTCAAATCAGAAAATTTGCCAGTTTTAAGACATTGGTATGTTCAAATTTATTCATTACAATTTTTTTATGAAAAAATTATTGATTATTAAATAAGATTATTCTCTTATACAGAATTTTTCGTTGTTTGCTTGTTTTGCGATAAAAATAGGAAGATTTTTTTGATGTTCAATCTGTTGTGCTGAGGAACTCGTAAAGTGTTTTTCAAAAATCGTTTCAGAAATTTTTCAATAAAAACCAAATCCTTGCGATTATACATAAAGAAATATTCTCATTTTAAATAGGCTATTCTAACAATTTTAGGTGTTAATTGTTATGATGTTATTATTTTAGGGAAGAATTTCGGAACGATTTTTGCAAAGTATGTTTGAATTCTTCAGTACACAAATCACAGAATAGAAGATTTTTTAAGTTTTCTGATATTCAACCTAATGACCTAACTCAAAAGTGTTCTACAAAAATCATTTCAGAATTTTTTCAGAAAAAATAACACCGTCAAAATTAGTACACAAAATTAAAATGATAGTTTTTTTAAAACGAGAGTAGAATTGACATCAAAATGTAAATTTTATAGTTAAATTCCTTGATCGAAGTTGAGATCTAAATTTAACCACATTTCTAAAAATTAATCATTCAACATGCATAAAATACAAACGAATTATAATTTCAACAGCAAATTATCGACGGTACATGTGAATTTTGTAAACGATTCTAAAAAAAACCGTTGATTCTTCAATTCAGCATATCGATTACGTCCGTGTGCTTGTATCCAAAGTGGCCATTAGCCGCATAAAATGATTTCCCGCGTAATGGAATAAAAAGCGAAACTCGATACACTTCGGGTCTATTACGTGGATTAAGTCATGAAAAACAAATAATGTAAAGTGGGCTGCATTACGTGTACGCTCGTATCATTGTCAGTACTATGCCATATTTGATATAACACGATTCGGCCAAATTGAATTTGTTTCGAGAGCGACGATCCAAATATTTGTTATGCATAATTAATGAACTACACACAGTCCGTTCGATGATTGTTCTAATCACGCAACATTCCGAAGAATATGAAATTAATAATTAAAATTAAATAATTAAAATAATTAAAATTTTCTGACAGTTTTTTTCATTTTGAACTCGATATTTTACATTTCAAATCGACGATTTAAACTTTTTTTTTGATTTGACATCAAAAATAGTTTAACTTAAAATTTCTCCAAACAACTTCTGATCTCAAAACTAGTTTTTTGATGATTTCACATGGTGAAAATTTTCCACATTACACATTTTTTATAAAATATATTTGGATGGAAGTTTGATCCAAATATACTGGTGGAACATATTTCCAATATTTATATAGTCATCATACATTTTTTATAGAGTAGTAGTAACATATTCTGATAGTATATGTAAGGTAGTACAAGTAGTCCTCGATTTACGACGGTTCGCACTTACGACCGAAAAAAAACAATTTTTTTTTAATTAATTATTTTTTTAAAATAGAAATATAAATCTCAAGTGAATGTAAATGTATGAATGTGACCGAGGTTCAGGAACGTATCTCTGTCGTAAGTTGAGGACTACTTGTATATAGTAATGATAATAATGCAATGGTATATAGTGATGGTATAAAAAAGGATTGAGTGTATATTTTTCGTGAAATTATAAAGAAATTAAAAAAATGTAGAAAATCAAGTGAAAAACGTTGAATTTGATGTGTAAAAACTGTATAAAAGCATTTAGGTTTTTAACCCGAAACACAACGCGAGTAAATCGTCGAATCAAAATCGCACAAATCTCGCACATTAGGACAGCAGGTCTCGTAATAAACGACACGTTTATCGAACGGAAATATATTTATTTGTTTAATAACAGATAGAAACGAAGATTTACGAGGGGTTGTACGTTCTTTCATCGACGCACGGCCAAACAACGGGTGCGAATAACGATGACAAACGCGCGACACGCGATTTGCCGAAAAAGCGCTCATTACGTCGACTGTGAGAAAACTTTGCAACGTACACGTGTTATATATGGAATATAACACCTTAGAACCTTAACCTGGCCATAGGGGTTAACGGTGGTGAAGAATTGTGGCAATTTTAAGGTTGCGCTTTGCGGAATTCACCTAAGCTTGTTAAAAAAATTTTTCGAATGTTTACTCGCGGTTTATTAAAATATGTATTATAGTTTAATTTGTTAAGTGTTTCTTTAATTAAGAAAGTGGTATAAGTGGTGGTATTATTTTGCGACGTATTAAATTAATGTAAAATAATAAAAATTTTGAAAAGTTATATTCAGTGTAAGATACAATGTTCAACAATATGCCGTTAGCGTTTATTTTGATAATAGTCTTAGTCATTTAATGGTATTCTTTAGTTCTTAGTCACATATTTGGGTCACTCAAACTTGTTATATAGTAAGTTTCTTATAAATGAAAAAAGTCAAGTTAAAGTGAGGTTTTTATAATAGTTGCAGTTGTTCTATTATTTTATTTTGAAGTTATTCACATGATATGCAACGTCGCAAAAATTGCTTATCTTCAAATACAGTGAATATTTTTTATTTGTATAGCATTTATTAGATATCAAACTGTCGATAAGATATGCAATACGTGTTGAAAGAAGGATGCCTGAGACACAACTGATATTCAAAAATTAGTACAAAAATTACGAAATTTTCGTCCATTCCCCCTAATATTTTATAATAAACTATGTTCTAAATTTACACATCGGAATGAATTATAAATCTAGTACACTAATAAATCGTAAAATACTGTGTTGTGTAATTTAAAAAAATATTTTTTAATCACTTCAAACGAAAACCTTTAAATATATTGAAATGAAAGAAACGTGACTTAGACCACTATCGTAAAAAAGGTCACAAATGTAGTTTTAATGAAAAGTATGTTATTATTAAATATTTTAATGATTGAAATATTTTCGTTTATAAAGGTGATCTAGATACGATTGTTGCGCGGTAAGAATTCGACCGGTTTCGGTCGAACGGACGTGATAGTGAAAGTGTAACAATATTTTTTGAAACCACTTCCAATAAAACAGTTCGATTTATTCTTAAATTCACCAGCTCCGATAGCCGTGATCGTCTAGTGGTTAGGACCCTACGTTGTGGCCGTAGTAACCCAGGTTCGAATCCTGGTCACGGCAGTGTTAACACTGTCTCGGCGGAGCTATTTTTTTCGACAAAAATCAATAAATTCAATAATAACGAATCATTTCTAATTATTTCAACTCGTTTAGAGTGTAAAAACATACAATTTGAATTCAATTTGATTTTTTTTAAATGTATCATTGAACATTTTCGAAAAACCGACATCTGTGTGCGAACGTGCTAAAATTTTTAATAGAAACACGATGATGTGGACACCGTAACTTTATTTTATTTGTTATTAATAAAAAGGAACATTCGCGCATATCCGTGCAAAAAAGCGTGTAATCCCGGTTAACCCTTTCGGAGTCGGGCGCTTGTTATTGTAGCGGCGGTTTTGCGAAAATGGAAAAACGGCGTTCGGTCGAATTTCCCGCCGTATACAAAGTCCGAAATGTGTTCTATGGTTTAAAAATCCGGCTGGCGACTCCTTAAGCTGGATTTGGACCCGAAACAGGGGTTTTGTTGAAAACCGCACATTTGCGAAACCGATAGTCCGAAATTCTGAAAGAACTTAGTTTTAAGTATGATTGCATCGCCGCAGGAAAGTTTTGTTAGCGTGTCCAATAAAGGCTTGATTTAAATTAAAGAGAGTATGTGTTATGCGTCGTTTGTAAAATTGTTTGGTTACTGAATGATGCAAAACATTTTTGCGTCGTATGTGAACAATATAATGAGATGACGTTTTGTTGATGTTGTTTAAAACTAAATGCCTTAATCATCAAAATTTCAAGGCCTTTCCTTCTACATAACGAAAAATTAGTTTTGTAGATATTACGAGTCGTTTTCGAAATCGATTATTCCACTTACGACGCAAAAAAGTTTTGAATCGTATACGGACAATATGGTGGGATGGCATTTTTTTGATATTTTTCAAAACTAAACGCCTTCTAAATTTGGATTTTTTTTTCATTGCCTTCATTTTTATCTGACAAAGTTTTATTTTCGTGTTATAAATAACAACCGGAGTTTAAAACTAAAAAAAATACAACCTAATCATATCATTCACACTTCCAAAACCACATAAAGGAAGAGATGTGGAAACGAAAATGCCGAAAAAAAAGAAGTCAAAATCTCAATGTGAAAACCTCAAGAAAGCACCATCCCATTATATTGTTTGTATATGACGTGAAACAAATATGAAAATCAGAATATAAAACAAAAAAAAAAACCAAACTAACCTAACCATTGACACAAGATCACGAAAAGGAAGGGCATGGTAACAAAGATAATGAAAAGGAACGAATCCAAATTTTGATGAAGAATGTTGTTTAGTTTTGAAAAACATCAACAAATCATCATTCTAATATATATTGTTCGCTCTCAACGCAAAACTGTTTTTCGTCATACGCAAACTAAGCAATATCGCATACGACGCGTTACATATGTAAATTTCGTAAGAAAAATTTTATTTCATTTGTAACACATGCGGAATATGGGCCTTTACGTAACAATTGTTCGTTTGCCAAAATTGTTTTGTTATTTTTGCGCGGAGCGAAATGGGTTTTGCACGTGTTTCTGGTCAACAGTAGTTACTAGAGTTTTAATATTAAAAATTTAGTTCCGAATATTTAAATGAATTCTGCACAAATCCCAGTTTATATATGAGTTTTTATGGTTGTCGAGAGAAATATTTAATACTTTTGTTTTTTATGCAAGGTATGTTTTTACGCATTTCGGTGATGATGTTAAAATATTTTAATAATTTAACTACTAATACTCATGATACAACTTTGAAGCGATTAATATGAAAATTTGTTTTTATGACAAAGTAGCACAAACATTTGTCACGAAAAGTTTCGCTAACACGTTTTAACACACATATTAAAGTTTTTGATTTTTTATTAATGGAAATTTTTTATGTAAAATTGAAATTATAAATTTACTAAAAACCTCATTATGCGAACACCTGAACCGCATAAAACACTTCTTACAATGTAAACAAATCGCATTTTTCACAACAAAAACGCACGAAATTCACATTTCAACCGATAAACTTTATAAATTAATTATAAAGTTCACATCTGGCACATTGTGTAATAGTTAAATAATAAATTAATGTAAAATTAAACTAGAAATTATTACAAATTATTTTAGTATGAATTAATAGGTTTAGAAAAATTTCATTCGTTGAAAAATAAATAAAACTTGGATAAGTTAATGACTAATCTTAGAAATTCAGTCTTATAGAAATTTTATAATGAGTCGAAATTCAATGTTAAATAGAATTTGGATTGTTACCAAGTTGTGTGGTAGACAAATTTCGTCTAGAAATCTAATTATAATATAGTATAAATTAGTTGTACTATTGTGACAATTTTAATCGCAGAATTTATCATCAATAAAAACCGAATATTAAAAATTACACATAAAAATACTCTCATTAGGCAATTATTCTAGATAATTTATATAATAATTTTGATAGGGAAATTTTTTCTGAAAAAAATTCAAAAGTATTTTTGTAAGAAAACTTTTCAGTTCTTCGACGCATTAGGTTGAATATCAGCCAAATCAGAAAATTTTCCAGGCAACCTAAAGTGTATTTATACAAAATATCAATTATGAGGTAAGATTATCTTTTTAACTCATATGATATAGTATTTTTATGTTTTGTGATAAAATAGGATTTTTTTGTATATTGATGTTCAAATTAATGTGCCAAATAACTCAAAAGTGTTTATTAAAAATTGTTTCAAAATTTTTTATAGAAACAGCAATACCAGCACTAATTTAATTAATTTATTTATTTTAATCTTATCCACTAATTGTAAGTTTGATGGTATATCAAATTTACAATTAGTGAATAAATTTTGAAAGGGTGCCTTTTTCAAAAATCAGAGTATTATTTTATATATGTTGCAGTCAATGTAATATTTATTAAATTCAAACCAACATAATTTAGCTCAACATCAAACTTCGATTAAAACAAATGAAATTTCCGAAAAAATCTAACTCAATCTAACTGAACTCTTAACAATGTTTATTTATGATCATTTGGATTCTCATGGACTGATACATACTTGACTGATACAAATATAAAATATTTTTAAAGATACAGACTCAATAGATAAATTTTGAGATCAATTTTATCAAACCACGTACAATTATGTAAGATGTACAATGTTATCATACCACGTACATATATGACATACACGCGCACTTTAACCCAAAACAATGCGTTCCATTTTTGCGACAAAACGATCGCGCGCGACTAAATCGCAAGGGTGAGCCTAGCCTTATTTTATAATTTTGTCAAAGATTACGTAATTTTATAAATTTACCTAATAACAGGTTTCTGTAATAAGAAAAATCTTATATTATACATCGATCTAAAAAACCAACTTCGAAAACCCCAATTTCCATTTAGAACCAATAAATCCGCGATTGTTTCCTCGAAACGCGCAATTACCCAACACAACCCACCGAGTGTTTGATAGACTCAAAGTCCCTTATAAACGAGTCCTGATTAGGGTTGGCCAAAATTAGATTACGAACCCCACCACGGTCAGGTGTCTGGATGGAGAGGCAAAGTTTGCCAACGCCGATGCTAAATGCCCAGATTACAAGACAAAGCACACGTCGGGACATCTCGCGTGGTAATTTATCAAAAGTGCCCCTCCCGAGAGGCTCACTTTCGAACGGGTGCATGCATTATACATTATATTAGGGAGGCCGTATATGAAAATCGCGTTAAGCCTCCGCCCCGTGTAAGATGGGCTTTTTTATTATTTTTTTTCAGAGGGGGAGTTTTCGTATAATTACCTTTTGCTTAATAAGTGAGGTCATGGGTATCGTCTTGGCGAGAAGAGCTCTCGAGGCATTAATTTGTTTTAAGGTCTTAGTTTCTTTGATATTTTTTTTTTCGCGTCGTGTAGGGAAAAATTCGTTTACTCGGAATAATAAAGATGGAATTTTCGCATTTTCTTTATTTAATATTTTAGAACGCGCGACTTAAAACTCGCAAATTAATTCCGATGGAATTCGCGATGATATAAAAAAAAGGAACGAAATAAAATTAAGCGCTAAAGCTCTAAAAAAGCCTCGCACGTATTCCGCATACTTGTCGAGATTAATGCAATCTGTTTACACGTTATGATTAAATCTTGCAAATATTTTAATGCGCGACACTTTTCCACTTGCTAAATTTCGCAAAATCCTAAGAATTCACATTAAAAATCTCATAAGCGACATTGAGAAATATTCAAATTTTCGCCTATATTAAATTATCGAACGAACGCATTTGTTTCCGAATAGGAAATTAATGCGATTCAGTCGACACGAAATTCCATTACGTCCTTTTTATTGCGGACTCGAATTTATGCTTTATTTGAGCAAAAATGAAAAATACAATTTAAAATTCGGCACACCCCGTTGAGCAACAACCCTGCGATTCATTATTAAATTGCGGCACCCGAATTTTCACCATACATAAAACAAAATGTATAGGATTTTTTTATATTTTCGCATTAGAACATGACCTTGGTGAAAAGATCATGAAAATTTTCTTGGAAAATTCAATCGCGTTGCTGCATTATTAAATGAGTGCCTTTTAGTGCTCGCTGGTCCCTCAGGGGTGTCGTGCACTGTGTGTCACGGCGGACATCAAAAAGGGATTTTTTTATACACATAAAAAGGGTCTCCATCAGCTTTATGGCGCCGCCATGGTACTGGGGACCGAGTTCGATCGGTTCTCCTACGTAGTCCGCGATACGGCAGGATTTCATTATCCTGTCGAATTTTAAGTTGGCCTCGGGTCCCATGGCGAGCTCTATTCCGACGGTGGAAAAATCACAGGGAAAACGGAGGAAAAGCGACGCTATTTTTCCGAGTCGACGTGATACCGAAGTGCCGTGAGCTTTTGGTGGAGCTGGATTTGCGAATAATGTAAATCTGAATATATTATATTATGTTAACTGATAGTGCTGGTATTTTTTTTTCAAAGTCGTGCCCAAATTGCAGAATTTTTTTAGCTGGTGTAATCGTTTTCTTCAAACCAAAAATACCTCTAAATTTATTGTTTTCATGGCATCGTCTTTAAATTCATCCCCGCATCCAAAAACGCTATCACTCAAAAACTATTCACAAACCACTCTAAAACTACCCTCACTCATCTTCACGTATAAATACATACATAAAGACTATTAAGACGTAATAGTACAATGAGAAATAAGGCTCGGATGCATTAGTTTGGCTTGGTTAACTTACGGTGCGTTGAGTCGCGAGCAATATCGCTCAAACGACGCCGCTTCTAAGGAAGTTTTTTTTGGTTCTCTTTCCAATCTACCTAATGTTTGAGCATTTTTGCATTGCAAGTCAGACTTATAGGTCCGAAGCCTTATTTTTCATTTTACTATTACTTCTTAATGGTCGCTATGTATGTATGTATACGTGAGGATGAACAATTTGGAGTTGGCGTTGTAGGTGGAGGTAGTTTTGGGGTAGTTTTTGGGCGTAGAGAAGAATTTACTACGAGAAAAATAAATTTAGAGTAGTTTAGGGTAATTTTTGAATCTTTGGATAAATTTGACAAGTCTGACCCGTAATTTATGTTATAATTTTGGCCTGGGTTACGTCAAGTCAGACTCGTCATTCCGGCTTGATGGGTTAAAAATATTCCGATTTTTAATATTCGAATTAAGGTCTTTCAAAATGTTTGAGTCGATTCGAAACAATTTGCGTTGATTTTTTTCAAAAGAGCATTTCATGGAAATTTCATAAGATTTTTTCTCATAGGCAATTGGTTTCTAACGAGCAATTTGGTTATGCTAAGAGCGAAATGAATATTTTATTATGACCATTTGCAGTGTAAATTTGTTTTGATGATGCCTTCGCGCGCTTTAGCGTCAAAGAAAATGTTGGAAAAATTGGATCTCTGTAGCAATCCCATACGTAAATAAAGATTATTGCCGGGAAAATTGGGTAATATGAAGTGAATGATTAAAATCGTGTTTTACGATAATGTGAAAGTTATTTCAAAAAATTAAATCACTTATTAAAATTCTAGTTTCAATAAAACGCAAGTTACGAGTATTAAGAGTTAAATGATTTTCTCGTATATTATATATTTACTGAAAATAAATACTTGTTTTTGAAGGAGGAAAGAAGATAGGTGAAAATTGAAGCAAATTGAGGTCGACGAAAATTGCTAGCATGAAAAACCTCGATTTTTCCTCTGAAACCTTCCACAGTTAAACTGTGAAAAGCGCTTTAAACACAATTGGCAATTGTTTCCTCGAAAAGACTGAGAAAATATGAAATATTCTCATTTTCGACTGAAAAGAGAATTAGTTTACATAAATTAAATGCGAAAAAATAAAAGCAAACTTATTTAGCGTTCGAGGCGGTGTCCGTAATTGAGAAAAAGCTTCTCTTACAAGCGTCCAAGGAAAGGTTTTCTCTATACTCTCTCATTTAATTTGTCGAGACCCTCGTAAGGTTTCGCGCTAAAATCTAAGAATGTAGAGGGGTTGTGGTTTTTTTTTTACTTCCCCAAAGTACTCCATTCTAGATAAAATCTTAAGTTCGTAGAATCTTAAGATATATTTTTTATTATCGATCTCTCATATTTTGAATCACGTCAATCTTCAGAGAAACGAATTTACAATTCAAGCTACAAATGAATCTTAAAAACACTTGGGCCTTGTATGATATAATTATATGGTTCCACAAAAATGTCATTCAATGCAAATTCTTGTTATATTATACAAGGTTTGTAGTTTATATT
The DNA here is from genome assembly GCA_028571205.2 of Hydropsyche betteni. Taxonomy (NCBI): domain Eukaryota; kingdom Metazoa; phylum Arthropoda; class Insecta; order Trichoptera; family Hydropsychidae; genus Hydropsyche; species Hydropsyche betteni. The sequence continues at coordinate 2,316,066 of JAOXNN020000004.1, forward strand.
AGGTTTAATACTAAGTTATGTAGTTTATTCAAATTTCTATATTTATTCTGATAAAAAATTGGGGTTTTCATTTTTAATTGTTTTTTTTTAAACCATGTTATACAAAACCTGATTATACGAGACCCCAATATAATAAAAATTTATATTCATAGAACGAGACTTTTTGAAACTTCATCCAATTTAACCAAACGGTTGCATCATCCCTTTCAGCGACAAAAACTTTCTGACGTCGCATATGCGCAAAACTATACATAAGTCAGCATAACAACGTGGAGGCTAAGTGTATTCGGGGGACATGTTAAGCGAGAACGAGGCAAGAGAAAGAAGAGCAAAGCTCGGAAAAGCCCGGGGATAGAGCGCGCTGGATATTGAATGAGAAAAATTTATGGACGTCGACAAAGAGCAAAAAGTGACGACGCAGCCAAATCAGCGTTTCCCGGCTGCGACACCCCCAAAGCCATTTTTCAGCTGAATCCCTCCCGTACACAGATGTTATTCGCACCTGGCCAACTCCTGGCAAGCCTTTCGTCTTACTTTTATGCGAAACTCACCGCATTTTCCGTGGTAGACCAAAGTTATGTTCAGGTGCTCCTCGCAGGCCATCTTGGTCAGTTCGCAGGCTGACGAGTATTCGTTGGCGTCACTTCCACACACTGGCTGGACGGATCTCGGAGGACATTTAGGACATCTGCAAACCGGGTGGTTGGCCTCGATTGTGCATTGGGCACCCCATTGGCATTCTATGTCTCTGCACGGGTCGGAAAGTTCTGGAAAAAAAAGGCTTGTGATAAAATCAGATTGTGCGAGACGTATTTTATGTATGAATTATTGATGCGGTTTCGCATTAGCTGGCAGCAGTCGCGTATACGAAAATCGATTTAAAAAAGCATTAAGCGCTATCTTCGATGAAAACAGGATCAGATGGATACGTTATTACCGCAAAAAATGTATATGGAAATTTCCGAGGGTTAAAAAAATGAATACGTAAAAAATACATTAAAAAATATGTAATAATTCATATAAATTGTATGTTATAAAAATATATATGGCAGAGCCTCGATTATCCGGACTAAATAAAGATTGAGACGGTCCAGATAGCGAAATGGTAATCGAAAAGAGAAATAAAGTAAATATTAATTATGAATAGAAATTATTTTATTTTATTTTGATCAGCCTCATTATTGAGTATTTTATGAGTCAATATAATTTTTTTATACATCCGTAAATTTTTAGACAAATATTATATTGAAAAAACTGTAAAATTTGCTATTTTTAAAAAATAAACTATTTTTTTGATCAATGCAGAAAATTGAACATCCGGATAATAGAGGTTTTACTGTATTGTGATTCCCAAGCGAAATCTTTCTCAGATTGCACATAAATTGCTGCAAGGAGGAAGGAACATAACTTAATAAGACGGTATCGATCCGGTAATAGGCGATCGACCACCTTATTTACGAACCGGAGGTTCTAATGGAACCCGACAACCGCATATCGCTCTACCATTAAGAGGTTGATTGTACCACTATCGATATAATTATTAAGATTCCATTGATTATAGTGTGATTATTGGTAATCGAAAATTCCATTGATTAAAATGAGAACTGAGCCCGTTATTACATAACAAAAGTGTAAAATTAAACGTACAATTGAAAGTATAATTAACGTTTCGATGAAAATGTATTCTTTTGCTCAAAAAAATAACACGCCATTTGTTATTCAGTCGAACATGTTAAAGTTCGCTTATTGACCCTTTGTACATTATTGAACAGGGAGAATGATTGATGAAACTTGTAATCTATAAACAAGGCATACAAAATGGAAATTATTGGGTACGCAAAGGACTGTTTTGTATATTTTACATATCTAAAAACTATCAGCTCATAAAGGCGGTCCGAAACATGTCGAATCCCAAACTTTTCAAAGTTTCATAACCGGCTCAGAACTTTCATCACGAACGGATTATGTTTCCGATATGATTCGTTAATGTGGCGTTGTTGTTCGATCACAAAAGAATGGAAATTCTCAAAAAAAAAAATCGAAAAATCTCTATAGAATCTCCATATAATTTATGCACGACTTAGCGACGAGGCACTTTAGCGAAAGCTCTCCCCTCCGAAGTCGCCTTCATCCCATAAATATGTAAAAAGTTCCTCGGCCCACTCGTTCGCAACTTCGATAACGAGGATAAGGCCAATCTGGCGAGTTGATGAGTTTCACCCGTCACGTTTGGCCAAAGCCTTTTTTCTCCCCGGCGGTCGTAAAGTGGATCTCGGAGTTTCCATTGTTTTTGTTTGGCGGGAAAAATTTGATATTTCGCGATAATAAATTCGCGCGCACACACGCGAGCAATTTCCTCCTAATAAAGCCAACGAGACGAAACGAAGATTTAGCGACAAACTCGCTTCGGGGGAGCAATTTAGCCCCAAGGAGAAAACGGGGGTGAGTAATGTGAGCCGTTTAAGTTATAGCCGAAACGAATGAAGTCGTGTTTTAAAACGCGATTGATTAAAAAGGATGGAGGCTTTGAGTTCTTGACGACTTGTCCAAATTCGCGTGTAAATTAATTTGGGTGTAATCGCCCAGGGATTTGGTTAAGATTTATCGTCTTGTTTTAAACATCTATAAATTTCAGCAACGGAATTTAAATTTATTATTATTTTCGTTTAATCCAGTAATTTTTTTTAGCAAATAAAAATGACACTAGCTGTTGGCCATTCATCTGTAGTAGATCATTTTTCAGAAAAACATAAAAATTAAGTTTTATATTGACGATAATTTTTCGGAAAGGTAAGCTGTAGTAAGTAGCTTATTTATTGTACTTTTCTGGAAAGACAATCATTTATTTTTAATTTTTACGTTTTTCAAAAAATGGTAAACTATATGTGCATGATTTTCTATTAGTGTTATTATTCTACCTGTTTGCCAATAAATTAATGAAAAATTTAATATTTGTAAAAAAAAACGTAAAAACCACACAGTAACTTTATTTTTATTAAATTTAAAAACTATTCACATGCATACATTATTTTTAACGTAAAATTATCTTAAAAAAATAAATTCAGAATGTAGAAATCCACTTAAAACCTATACTTGAATTTATTCAAAAAGGATGAGGCGGCGCTAAGTTGTTTAGTGAGCGAAGTCCTTAAATTGGAAGATTATCAGGATACCGATTGAAAAAAAAGACGTATTTTTTCGAAATATTCAGGTGGATTCTAAGCATTTTAGGGCGTTTGTTTGTCAATTATTTTAAATAAATTTTACAAATGTCATATAAATGAACTCGTTAAAAACTCAGATGGTTAAGTGTTATTGTACAAATACAATATGAAAAATCGGCACTCGTTGAGAATTGACAAATAAAGTGCAAAATTCATTAAAAATCTTAATTTATGCACATAAAATGCATTTTTATCAATGTTAAAATGTAAATTTGTTCAAAAATGTATCGAAAAAAAAATAATAGATTTACTAAAAAAATCACACAGTTAAAAATTTATATTTACCGGTAAATTTTAACTTTTACGAACGAATTACCGTATTACTATGAAATGAAGTCCTTAATTTAAGTGATGTAAATTCGCCGCAGAACTGAAATCAAATCCCCAAATACGTGCATTTTCTATAAATTTCGAAAAACAGAATTCAACTCGCAGCTTAATTGTGCGCATTGTGCAAAATGTGCATCGGCGTTCGTTAGCGGCGAACGCGCCATTGTTTACTTTTCGAAATTTTCACAGCGTCATCAAAGAACCGCATTGTGGCCCCGAACAAAAAACGTTGGATTTTTTCACTCGATATAAATAAATAAATGAACGAAAAATGAAGCAATGCTTTTATTCGGTGCGGCGTAATTAACGCGGCGACAGTACAATGGCGCCGCGACGCCGACGCCATCATTCGCCACAATGGCCTTAATTTTCGTTTTATTTTCGCTAAAATTTGATACAGGTGGTTGTTCGGGTGCGGCGGAGCTTAAAAGTCACTCGAGCTTCGAATTTCCGAAAGTGCGACCGAGAAATTAATTGTCAAATATATATATTTCGTATTAAATTGCGTCATACTATTATGACCAATTTAAAACCGGACAGGAGTTATATTTTTTAGATAAAATACACAATTCACTTTTTTATTTTAGTTTTCTGTCAAGTCGCTTCTTGAAAAATAATCTATAATATCTACTATTTTCAATACGAGGTTAGCTTTCGAATAAGGTATATAGCCTAGACCCCCAATATTTGATGGGAAGACCTTGTCCTGTAGTGGGAACAAAAAAGGGTCGACAATGATGATGATGATGATCTACTATTTTAGAAATAAAACTTATGTCCTGAATTAAATAAATCACGCTCGTACGTAACGGTAATATTTTTGCATTTTCAACATAAAATATTTATGCTCACAAAAAGCGTTAATGAATAAATAAATGTTAGTTCTATATTTTATATATTGCAAAACGCAAACCACAGCGATTCTAGTGAGGATCTATTTTGAATCCCATTTTGAATTATTAATTATTCAAAAGGTATCTAAATAAGCACGAAATGTATACATGAAGCATTTATTACGTTTTTAAGATCATTTAAAATTCATTTATACGATGTAGGATAATTTATTCTCGGTTTAGATAAGATGGAACGTCCTTACATATATTTTTTTGGAAGGCATTTGCCGTTCCGGTTGAAAGTTTGTATGCTTAATCCGTTTACATGTACATCCATTTATATTACAAGAGATAGATCCATCATCGTTATGAGACGCGCTGAAAGCGTGGGGGGAGAGAGAACTTTATTGAAAAAAATTAATTCGAATATCCATTTTATTTCCAAGTCCATTTTTCTTTATAAAAATTTCGGCCGCATCTCTGCCATTACATTATATTGTATTGCGCACACGTAAAACGCTGAAAAACTATAAATCTTTTAAACTGCTTTTCCTGAAAGATGAGCGCCGCGTTGACTTTGATAGAGGTGTCTGTGAAATATTTACACTTCTAGTATAGAAAAGGTAAAATGGATCATTCTGAATATTTCAAATAAATGAGAAACATTAAACGTCTATACAGCGAAGATCATTTTGAATTGTATAATATGAATTATTTTTAAATATTGGTTGACTTCTATTTCCGAAACGATCTCTCTGATATTTTGACGTGAATCAGCATTGATTATATCCAGTAACGTTTCATCATCATATTGTATTGTATTTTAGTTTTAGTTGATGAATAATCCCCAGATCTGTATTTTGAAAACTACAACTGAGTAATTTTAACAGTAACTACGTCTCTACTGTATACATAAATTACAAGTATTTTTGGTTACAGCGGGCGCGCTATTATTGAACTTTAATGTTAGACATTTCGAAAATTTTTGTAATTTGTTCATTGTTCACTGGCTAGGTCAAAACTCAACAGATCAGTAAAATAAGTATTTTTTACATATTAGCAAAGTTTGAATACAGATATTAATTAATAGAAAAAATATTTGACTATCGAAAAATACGACGGAACTTATGCATTAACCTATTACATGTTGTATATTTTTAAATGAATAATTACTCAAATTAACTTCATGAACGTTGGAAGGTTGGCTCGAATTCGATTTTAATTTAGAATGACGTCAATATATGGCAACTCGAAAAGCCTACCTACCGAAACGAAGGCACTTTCATCATGCAAAATTAATTTGATTCCTAGAACGAGATACCCTCAAACGTCAAACGAAACAGTAAGCCGCGAATCGGATTTTTGGCTTCTTAAAGACACAGCCACGGCTCATCCCCTATTAAGAGTTGATTCGACGGAATGGTAGGCTCGTTTTCGTCTCCACAGGAATGTGTCAGTCTCCTCAACACAGAAACAGCAAGAGATGATATCGCCACGGGAACAATCGTCGCCGGGAAAGCGACGGGGTTGAGACTCGGTCTTGAACACACAAAACCAACCTCTTATCAAGCCCGAGGAATAATGGAAAGGAAACGACGAATATATCAGGCCGGTGCAATCTACCCCCACCCGGCGATGCCTCCCAGGGGCTAGGTCGTTAAATGTCTCCATTTAAAAATTTACATTGGACAATGAACGCCTCGTGTCCTTTGATGGCGTCGTTATTTTGATGCGTTTCTCCCTTTTTCTACGGATACTGAATCGGGATTGTGGATGAAAGGGAGCGCCTTTAGAAATGAGCCTTTTGAATTATTGCGCATCGGATTACGCGGATTGGCGTTGTTCTATCGCGTTATCTTCAACGTGCGAATTCGGAAAATTATCCTGTTTGAGTTTTTTTTTAATGTAGGGGAAACTTGGGTGATTCCATGATAGTAAGTACTTGTTTGTTATTATTTTTTATTCTAATATAAAATAATTTAAAATTGTTACTATCATAAAGCATCTATATTTTTTTTATTGAATTATTTCGTCATTTTTATAAATCTTTAACAATTTTATACGACACCTCAAAGAACCAAATGTGTTACTTGTCTAATTTCTTAATGCTACTGTTATTTCAAATTCTTAAGGCTACCATATTTATTACTGTAGACATTTGAATATAAATGCTGTACAATTTTTATATATAATATATCCTCATTTTATCTATTGATAGTAAAATAACATATATTTTTTAATGTAAAATAAAAGCTTTGTTTTATTCATTTGAATCATGAATGTGCTATGCACAGTGAAAAACCGAAAAACCGTTGCAAAAAATGTCTACGTCACACTTTATGTATATGTATATGTATATTTGATAGTCTCTTTAATCTGTATATTTGATCTAACTCAATTTAATCCAACCTAAAACATCGATCAAAACAAATTAAATTGCCGAAAAAAACATAACCTAACCGAACCCAACCTCCAATGATGTGTATTTATGACAGATTCAAATATAAAAAGACTGTAAAATATTTACCTGGAAAGTTTATAGTAGATGTAATTCTCAGAA
>JAOXNN020000004.1:2323112-2343634 GCA_028571205.2 Hydropsyche betteni
TATTTATGACAGATTCAAATATAAAAAGACTGTAAAATATTTACCTGGAAAGTTTATAGTAGATGTAATTCTCAGAAATACATTAGTATTATTTAAAAAAAAAACCAACCTTATTTGAACTATCATAGAATTATCCCAGTTTCCCCATTATTTTTATTTTTATAAGCGATAGACGAAAATATTAAATTTTTAATTATAATTTTACTTTTATATTAATATGATTGCAAAAAAGAATATAAAATTTTCAATTTAGTTTATATAGAGTTGAATATATAATATGAAATTCAATCAAAATTTAAAATATTACTTTATGAAATATGATCATGCATCAAATATGAATTACGAGCTCATATTCGTTTTCATAGAAATTCATTTTCAATTCAAACCGAAAAAACTCCCCTAAATTTTGATACACAAAAGAACGCAAAAGCAAAATTGCATAATAATTTCAACAAAGATTACAAAAAAAAAAAAATTAAACTCATCTCCAATGCTTTGAACGGCGCGACAACAACAGGCAAACGCCTCACGCACTTTTCTTCCGTATCGCGGTTTTCCAAAACCAACAACCAGGGGGTGGTTTCGGCAAGAACCCCGGTTTTTAGGACAGGTGGCCGACTGGTTTACAGGCCCGGGGCTGCAATGGGTTGAAGCCGAGGATAGTGTTCGCGATAACGTCGGGGCTAGCAAACAAGAGGACGAGATGAAAGATAATGAAAGCCATTAAGTTGGGCAAAGGAACACGCTCCTCCTCTGTCTCCGGAGAGGGAGCTTTCGGCGGGGGTTGAGAGCTTTCGGGGATGAAAGGCGGAGTGTCCTCGCGGCCGATATTAATTATTCATCGCGGCGCGCGACTCGGCCAAATTAGTTGTTTTCGGCTTATTTGTGATCATTTTTTTCTTTGTGTATAATAGGAATTTGTACGTATAGTTTGTAAATGAATCGTGAACGTGGATGTCATAATTATTTAGGATTTTCGGTGAAGGAATTATAATAGTAATTGTACTAATGTATTTTTTTATATGGAAATATAATGCATTAACATTTAAATTTACATTATGTTAGATCATAGATTTACATTTAGATATTTAAATTAGATTCTACTGTGATAAATTTAATCGCAGAATTTATCTATAAAGATCTACGGAATTTTTAAAACTATGCCATAAAACATAATTTTATTTTAAAAAGCTGTCTTTGTAAATTTTGGCAATATTACTGAAAGCTGAATTGTATTTGTTATTGAGTGAAATAATATTTTCGATCTATTTCATAGTATCTTGTGGTTTTTGGTTATTTTTCGATAAATACAAAAAGATTTTTGTACTTTCTAATACACTAAGAAACTTAAGTGTTCTACAAAAATCACTCAAGGTTTTTTTCATTGAAACATAATAGTAACACCATGAAAATTAACGAATAGATTTTCGAAAAGAGCCTTTTTAAAATGAGATTATCTTTTTATGTTGTTTTGAGGATTCAGTTTTATCGATAAATTTTGAGATCAAAGTCATCACAATATGCAAAAAAATATTTGCGAATAAATTTATTTGACATGGTTCACCAGTAAACATATTATTCTACAAAATAATATTTATTTATTTATTTATTCACGTCCAAGGTAATACAAGAGAAAAATACAAAAACAAAACAAAATAATAATAACGAAGTAACGGTAACGCGCCATCTCTTTATAAAAGCCATAACTTTCCAACCGATTAATTTCTTTATGATAAGTGAAGTTTTATAATTAATTAACCGAATCAGAACTGATTTTATATAAATAATATTTTAATTTTATATAATGATTTCATTGAAAAAGATATATAATTTAAGATATATTTTCTAACAATCGCAAAAATTTTCGTTTTCAATCAGAAAACAAGGTCAAGTTAATAATAAAATGAAGAGATCAAGATTAAAAATTGATAGCAAGAAATTTCGGGCGTTCGCCATACAAAGGAAAATTAATAATTAACACCTTCAAAGGAAGAGCGAACGAATCGATACCGGGAATCGAACGCGGTTTTTCAACGGAGCTGATTGCTTTGTCGTGTCGGTTTCTCGTTAATGCTCCGGTTCGGGTAGGGGCGTTTGCTATCAAAAGAGCCTCCGTCGATCGGCAAAAAATAAAATAGAAAAAATGCGAAAGCAGAGACACTTTCCATTTTTCATTCTCATGAATCCGTAATCAGATCGGCCGGAGAACAGGAAGCGCCCGCGAAGATGAGGCTTTTGGAGTTTTTGCGTTTCGGTTTATGGGGATTACCGTTTTCCTATCGCGTTATCTTCAATACCGAGCGATGGTCGTTAAGTCAATCAATGCCCTCCGATCTATATCGGCATCTTCAGATCTGAAAAGCCCAAAAGAACTCGCTTGATTGGACCAATTTGGACTAAGGAAATGTTATCGCAGTGGGGCGAGACCGACAATTTAAAAATAAGAGGCTTTTATATACGTGGAGTGAAAACAAAAAGGTTGAATATGAATAATGCTGTGACCAGGGTTCGAACCTGGGTTACTACAGGCATGATATAGGGTTCTAACTAGAGTTTCTGGACTTGCATGATAATGACTTTCAACCCGGACTCATCAAGTTTCCAAAATATTGGATTTGGACTGTTTTTAAAACCCGGGTTTTTAGAAACTCCAGAACCGCTAGAAGTGACTAAACGATCATGGCTACCGGAGCCGGTGAATGTTGAATGTCGAGCATGGCTTTTGTTGCGGGTCACTTTCGCTTTTGTCGTGTCCGATAGTTTGTAGCAAATTTGTAATTTGGGCGAACAGATGGCGCGTGAGACCAATGCGAAATTTTCGTTTTTGAAAAAAAAAATGGTGCTGCGTGACAAAAGAAACGGCGGAAAAACTAATGTCGAAGGTTTTCCAGACACGCGACGGTGTGATGATATGATTCAATAGGTTTTCGTTTTGCTTTCTTTTCGTTACGAAAAAATGTACGAAAAAAGGAAAAGTTTCCACTATAAATATTTTCTTTTTATGAGAGGAAACAGAAAGCAGTGTTCGGCAAAGAGAACATTTGTTTGCGTTTCATAAAGAGACTATACACACGTTTGTGCGCAAAAGGCACTCTCTTGCCATTGAATTCGAAACGGAAAAAAATGTTCACACGAAATTTCAACACACACATTCTAAAATTTACGACGGCATATTTTAAATAAACTTATACGGGGAATATTGAGCGAAAAAAGGTGCTGGCTAAATTCCATAAAGCGTCGCATGGACGCCATTATGTTGTACATTTCGAATCATAAAAAATTTCACATCCGCACCGAAAAAGGCAATGCGACCTTTCGTTAATAGCACGTGCATAATTTACGTCGATAATTTTAATAAATTGCGAACGAAACGTCGCTGTATCGGGATTAAAACGGAAATGTTTTCAATCGCGGGTTTAAAAGCGGCCATTTCCCAAAAATTCAAAATTGTAACTCGCGTTTAATAATTTAATTCCGGTCAATTAGGGCGTTATCGGTCACAATTCCGTACAATATTCGGCCGGCGTTATGGGCTTACGTCGACGTTTTGTCGAATTTATCGGGTGCTAAATCACACGGATCCACGATATAAAATAAGGCTTAAGAGCCCTTATGTGTCCCTTTAGAAAGAAAAATTTCAAGCCCTATCTGACGCATAATATCTGCGAATCGATGCGAAATTCGCAAAGTGACGTGGCAATTAGTCTTTGGAAATTTTCTGGATATTAACTTTTTTAAATGTTCAAAGCGAATGCAAGTATGAAAGGACGAGAGAAATAATTTGCGTTAAAAATACACCTCTGAAAAGAATATCCTTTTCAATTCGCAGATGCAACGAAATTTGAGGAAACTTTTCAAAGGGAATACGAGAAAAAAACAAATATTAAAAAAGAGACGTATACATCCGTTGTACTGCATGAAAAATGTTCGTTTCATAGGAAGGGAACCTCGTTAAATAAAACCGTTCAAAGTGAAAGGGATCTTCGCAAATAAGCATTCGCGTACATAGATATTTGTAAAGAGATGCGAATTGTGTTACGAGAAAAATAAAAATAGGATGTTTCCCATAAATTCGAACGAATATATTTCAATCTTCATATATTTCAAAATTGTAATAGATTTATATTAATTTAGAAATAAAATCTTCAAATAAACATAAGGGAGGCCATCGTCCGATTTTCCGGTAATAAAAAAATGAAATTTATATTTTTATCTTTTTTTTTTGAAAAAATATCTAGTTATGAAGATTTACTTTCTCTTATTATTCATTATTTTTTTCGATTTTTATACAAAATTAAATTTACCAGAAACCAGTAATTAGTAAATGAAATTACCGGATTACTACCAAATAAAAATTAAATTATAGTAAGTTTGATTTAGGGGGTCATAGTTTTTTTTTTTTGAAAAATATTTTTGGAAAAATTTCGAATTATACACGTTTAAGTGTTTTTAGTTTTTCATTTTACCGGGTTTTCCTTAGTTTATATACAAAATTTAGTTTACTGGTAAACTAGTAATTAGGGAAAAAATTATCGGATTACTGATGATTAAAAATTACATTAAATTTGCCAACAATAATGAACATTTCGAAAAACAGATCCGATTTCAATTATATACCGAATTCACAACCGAATAATTGTTACAAATAAATTAACGTCCAATAAAATACGTTGCGGAAATCCATTAAAATTTAACAAAACATCCACAAATTGTTTGATCCCAAACCCGCCATAATGCGAAACCAATACCCAATCATTCCGAGCACATTTCCAAAATTAAAAACACAACTTCCAAAGTGGAGCAACACTTCGAAACCTTCCCGCATTTCGGGAAAAAGCTCTAGATGTTTGACGGCGATGGCTAGTATGCACAAACGCCCCTTCAGATAGCTTAACATTTTTCTCGAAATTCGCGAACGTGCACTTTTCCACTTTCCGTTTCGACGTTTTTCCATTTTTCACGTCTCGGATACGCGCTGGGCCATAAAAACGATCCGGCGGGCAAAAGTGACTTTTCATCGCTCCCAGCAATTACGGATTGCGAAAATGTGTTCGTGTTCGAATGTTTTTCGTTTTGCGAATCGGAGGAATTTGGAAGGTTATTATTTTTTGCGATATTTGCAGATGGGTTCGATTCGCGGATATTATTTGGTGGATGATTTCTGTATAGAATCATGTTTATGTTATGACTGGTTGTACTTATTATATTTCGTGTGTTACGCATCGTTAACAAAATTGGTTAGTTCAACTAAGAAGAAAAACAGTTTTGCGTCGTGTGTGAATTACATAGTGGTTAATTTTGAAAACGTCACCTCTATGTTGATGTTTTCCAAAACTAAATGCCTTCATTATTTGAAATTTGAATTTCTTGAGCCGAGTTCTTGAACTTTGTTGGATGAAAAGACGCCAAAATTTTGGTGAGAAATATCAAAAAAGTGCCACCCCACTATATTTTTCACATACGACGTAAAACATTTTTGTGTCGTACACGAACTAAGTAAATTTAAAAACGACGCATAAAATATACAAGAAGATTGCTTATTGCACGCGCAAAAAATAAAAATCCAAGAGAATTCTGTTTTCTGGAATGAATATGATGTTGAATTCAAATAGAATGCATACTAATGTAGCATATTTTAGTTTTACATACACTTTTGATATAAATATTATATGTTAAAAAGCGAGAATCGAACCGTGCGTTATCGCAACAGAGCACACACCATTCTAGAATATACTCACTTAATTATACGTTGAAAATTCTATTTTATATAGAAAAGAAAAATATTCTGATTTTAACGAATCGTACGATATTTTCCAGTTACTGAAAAAACATTGAGAGAAAAAAATAAATTTTCCTCGTTTGAAAACGACACAGATTTTTTTTGTATCGACTTAAATTCTTCAATGAACAAATATTATTTAAAAATGGTAGACAAAAATTTATTTTTACATAAAACGCGCATACGCACATATGGAAATAATAGACCCTAGATTTTCAACAATCGAAGCATTGTGCCTTCGACGGTCGACTTTAATAGGGGCCACCATTTGGTTTCCCGCTTGTGTTCATTTGATTCCCAGAATACAGTAAAATCTCACTAATTTGAAATTTTATGTATCTTAAAAATACCAAATTGCTTCTTGCGAAGTTAACAAATCGTTTTAGTGCTAAATATGATTTTTTTCTAGTTAAAAGATAAAAAATATTTTAAAGTGTCATACATGAAATTCTAGGTCTAGAAGTTTTAGGCCTAGAAGTTCTGTATTATTTCAGTGTATGGTTTAACCCAGTGGTCGGTAACCTACTACCCGCGGGTAATTGAACTGTCCACTACGACGTTTTGAGTTCAATATCATATTTTTATTTTAAAATATCATATTTTCTTGGTGGACAACTCAAAACATCGTAGTAGGCAGTTCAATTACCCACGGGTAGTAGGCTGCCGACCATTGGTCTAATCAAACTTTTAAATTCTTATATAAAAAATAAAATCGAACGACACAGTGAAATAAAAAAAAAACTAAATCACATAAGCACGGTGAAATGGAAACCATTTGAATCCGAATTAACAACACTCGACTACACTTTGAAAACCACCAGCATTGTATAATGGGCACCGCACTATTGGAGTCAATGGAGTCACCGCAGATGTACCCCGGACACAGAGAAAGAGGCTTCGCGGGTCGCTCATTGTTCAATAATCGACTGCTTTGGTCCGGCAGGGGTTGACGGATTCGACAAAACTACCCCCGAGCGACCTGCCCACCATTGTGACGCCAACCCGATTCAATATTTACCACGGGCGTGTTGATAGCGATCGCTGATGGTCTAGTGATGGATGGCGTCCATTTTAACTCGATGATTATTGATGAAATTCGATTGTGTCAATAGAAAATTGTTAATAGAATTTTTATACTTCAAATTCAATATTTATGATTTCATGAATGATATATAATATTTAAGGAAAATTATCTGTTATGATCACTTCGCTTTGGATTGATTTGATTATGTTCCTGTTATTTTTATTACTAGCGGTAGTACCCGACGTTGCTCGGGACTTAAATTTTAAATCAAATTATTTTTGCAGACTGTACCGTTTTGGATGCTGGAAAATATGATCACCCTATTTAATGATGCTAAAAACCTTCTCCACAAAAAAATACATATACATGCCAATTTTTATGGCGATCGGTCGAACTGTATTGGAGTAATACGGCAACAAACAAATATATTATACAAACATCCATTTTTATATATATAGATTACTATCATTATTGTTATTGTTGAAATTGTTTGGCATTTGATTGTTTTACATTTTTGCATATGGCAATGAACGTTTGTGTTTGCAAGTGACAGCACCGATAGGTCACAACGTAAGACAACGCCAAGTCATCAATCAGTCGATGAATGTAAAAATGTAAACCTTTTATTATAAATAAAACAATCTTAACTTTGATTTAACTATATTAAACATCCACCATATTATGTATATAAAGGGAAACTAATTAAGGGGTAGTTAAGGACTAGTTTTGGGTAGTTTTAGGTGTAAGAGTTTTTAGATGTGGAGGATGAATTTAAAAATAGTGTTATGAGTGAAAAAAAGTTAAGGATTGAAAGCGTTTTTGGATATGAGGATGAATTTTAAGATAGTGTTATACAACCCCAAAAAAATCCTCATTTATTTTAAATTATAAACCCATCTTAAAATTCATCCAAACACCCAAAAACGCTTTTAACCTTTAAATTAAACAAACCCAAATTTCCCCTAAATTAATTTTCCCATATATATTTTTCATGAAATCATAAAGAAATTTTAAAAATGAAGGAAATAAATTTGCAATGTTGAATTTTAAGTATAAAAATTGTATGAATATTAGGTGCGATTCTAATTTACAAAACGTCAATGCGGTTGATTAAGGCTTCTGTGATATAATATTTACGTTTAGTATGACAGTTATGATACATTGAAATTCATGCATTCATATAAAATTACGTGAATTCATACAAACCCCTCATCCCTGGAATTCCGCAATAGCGAATGCCGTTACACGTCGAACTTTACATGCAAATATCAGCGCGCGAAGTTTAAATTAAACCTGTATGCGGTCGTGTACATAGTGAGCATTGTTTGATAATTATTAATTGTGTCCATTGTATTTGTAACGAGACGGATATATCAACGAGACCAAATTCGAATTTAATTTCGATTATTTGCACGCTCGCTTTTTTACCGTCCGCGAAAAGAGATCGGACGTACACTAGAGCCGCGATTATCCGATACTTAATAAGGGTTGAGATGGCCCGGATAGCGAAAAATCCGAATAGTCGAAACATGAAAAAAAAATTGATGAATTTATTAGAAATTAAAATGGATTTTTTATTAAAAAATTTGGTTTATTTTTGGTTATTGAAAAATTTGATAATATATTAAAATATAAAATCGCCATGATAATGTATTTATCGGTCCCAATATAATTAATGAAGTTATAATTTTTAACGCCATCTGTGTAAAATTTTTTAACTCCAAATTTTTCAAATATAGAAATTGTTTATCTTCTATATATGTATACGAAAATGGATGTTTGTATATTTGTTTATTTGTCTGTTGCCGTATTACTCCAATACGGTTCGACTGATGGCCATGAAAATTGGCATGTATATGTATTTTTTTGTGAAGAAGGTTTTCGTATCATAAAAATAGGGTGACCATATTTCCCAGCACCCAAAACGGGACAGTTCGCAAAAAAATTTCCCCCCATATATCGTTCGACCGATCACCATACAAAAAATAATTTGATTTAAAACGCCGAGTCCCGAGCAACGCCGGGTACTCCCGCTAGTTTTGTATAAAATAATTTTTTTAGAAAATAAATTATGTTATTATTACATTATAAACTGTTAAAATTATTTAAAAAAAAATTATTGCCAGTCTCACTAATCAGCATAATTTTGTCAGTTACTCGCAAATTTTTAGACGCGTGCTATGTAAAAAAATCTTAAAATCTTTCACTAAAAAAATCAAACTATTTTTTAATCAACCCGGACAATAGAGGTTCTACTGTATACAAAAACCCGAAAAAAATATAAAAAATAGATTTCACGGTTCGATCGGAAGCGTAGGCGGTTTTCAGTCTGATGGGAGCGGTCGTTCGAAAATGCAAATGGCCGTGTACGAGGGAACATTTGATTTTCCGCATAATATTACAGATAACAGTCAAACACACTCGAACGTACGTACGCCGGAACGTGAACGGTTATCGGCCGATAAAAGCCTCGCATTCCGGCTCTAATACCCCCGCCGAATCAACGGATACAAAAATAATATTTTCGATTTTATGTAGACGATTAGGCGCGCTCTCGAATGCGGACACTTTTACGGCGTACCCACTTTTTTCTAGGCGACATAAATTTTCGAAAAGCAATTATCAAGTCGGGCGGCGAAGCGATAATTGAATTTTTTCCCTTTTACATACACACACGCGGAATGACCGGGCGATTTTAAACGAATTTTATTAGAGCGCGCACTCGATCAATTTGGGCCGAGTCATTAGTGGGTTACTAATTTCTGTCGAAGATTATCGATTGTGATGTGTTCGTGTAAAATCGGTAACTGTCATGTGAAATTGATGTACTATGACAATGGGGTTGATGGCTGTAATATTCTCGGTTTGTCATCGCTGGAAATGCTGAATATTCGTTTAAAAGTTTTTTTTGTACTTTTATTCCGAATTCCTTCTTTTTATTATCAAGGTTTCTAAATCCTGCCTATTAAAAACTTCTACCAACTGCTAACTATGTATCCTAATTTGACTAGAACTGCAGTCATTCTTCACCTAAGATTATTCAGTTTTCTTTCATACTTTCTGTTCAATCACTATTTTCCAATTCATTAACAAAGTATACTATTATATTATATATGATTTATTTACAAACAATATATATATCATGAATGTGCTTATGTGATAACTATTATTGCAGAGTTTATTTATTAAAATTGAATCTTTGAAAATACACATGAGGGGATAGTCTAATTTTAAAAAAGCTATTAAAATTTTATGCACTAGTTTTAAAGATATTATATTCTGGGAAAAATTCTGAAGCGATTTTTGCAGAATACTGTTTAATTTTAAGCACATTAGGTTGAATATCATGAAACTAAAAAAAGTACTATTTACATGGAAAAGCTATAGGAAGTGTATAGATTATCAATTAAATTAATTTTAAAGATTATTTTGTAATTTTTTTGTTATTTTCCGATATAAATAGAAAGATTTTATTTATTTCACTATCATTGCCCAGAAACAGTAACAAATTAGGTTGAATATTAGTCAAATCAGAAAATTTTCTCATTTTACGACATGGGCAAATTAAAATATACTCATTACGAAAGAATTTTATTCAAAATATTGATTATCGAGTAAAATTATCGTTTTAATTCATCTGGTACAGTATTTTGTGTTATTTGATTGTTTTGTAATCAAAATAATAAGATTTTTTGAGTTTGCTGATTTTCAATATGCCAAAAAATTCAAAAATATTCTGCAAAAATAGTTCCAGGATTTTCCTCAGACATGATAACAACGTCAAAATTAGTTCATAAATTTGCAAGGATAGAATTTTTAGAATGAAAATATTTTCTTGGATGAATATCGGACATAAATAAGAGCATAAGTGTCAAAAAATCCAAAATCAATTTACTGCCAGAAATATATTCTAAAATATATATTATACCAAAACTCATGTTTTAAAATATGGTACAAGTCCCCAAAATCAGTTTATAATAGTGTATATCAAAAACAAACTTGTATTGTTGATTTGCGCCTGGAAATTTCATAACAAAAACTGTTATATTTCAAAATTTAAAAATAGCACTTACGCCCTTATTTACATCCGGTATTCATATATAGTTCTAAAATCTCAGTTTTCATACATAAATTCGGCGACCAAAGATGTTAGATCATGTATAT
Source organism: Hydropsyche betteni (assembly GCA_028571205.2). Lineage (NCBI taxonomy): Eukaryota > Metazoa > Arthropoda > Insecta > Trichoptera > Hydropsychidae > Hydropsyche > Hydropsyche betteni. The sequence goes on from JAOXNN020000004.1 coordinate 2,334,080, forward strand.
CAATTGTACATCACTATTTTTTCAACATCTTAAGAAAAATTGTATTGAATTATTATAGTAGGAGAATGCCATTTTATATCTAAATATATAAATCACTGCGAGTGTAAATCTGTGTCACTTTAATGGAACTTGTTCGGCGTAAAATGTGCTTATGTTGCAACACTGCACGGCCATAAAGGATGCACGTGGGCCGATGTGCATCCTGAACCGATCCTGTGGACCAAAACGCATCACCCGTATCGATCCCATGGGATAGACCCGGGACATTATTCACCGACTCGTTCGTTCTCTGTAATACTGCAAAAAGCCAGATTTTTTGCCATTCGAAAAATTCTGAGGATCTCGTTCATATTCGCAGAAAATTTAAATTCTTTTTCATCGAATTGTGATTGCGTAAAAAAACATTTACGGATTAATATATTTGAACTTTCCGCTGGGAAGAAAACGGTCCGATCGGCCGTATTATGTACAAATTCAATTTTCAGATCGAAGCTCGTTAATATAAGTAAATTTACGCTCCATTAGGCATCGCACTTTTGAATGATGAGTTTGTAAAATCGAAATAATTTGTGTAACGAGCTTTGCGATATATACACGTGCCGTGATCAAAGAAGGAAATTGGATTATTCGAACATGCTTCTGAAAGGTTTTGCGAATTTGTTTCGTACGAAATCAGATAGAATATCGCCGTGAAGTTGAAATTGTATTTTGTTCGATCGTTTTAAATTTAATTTTATAGTTTTGCTCGTGCAGAATGAATTTCAGTTCGATGCAACCGCAAAATGCAGAATTGGTAAACTTCGCTCAAGTTGAGCAACAATAATGAAGACCGAGATACTGTTAACTTAATTTTAATAAGCTGGAACGGAACGGTTTTCAGTTAATTTAAATTGGTTCAATTCAGAATGTAGCACAATCTACTGCACTAAAATAGGTCAGAGAATATATTTGCACACGACACATAAGCAAAGCAAAAGATGACGTATTATCAGGGCCGGAGTTAGGTATAGACAACCTAAATATTTGCCTAGAGAATCAGCCACTCAAGGAGCCGAAAGTTGTAAATCTAAAATAATATTAAAAAAATTCAAACAATATTGGTAAAAAATTATGGTCGCCAGATTTTGCTCAAACGATACTAGACTATATGACACGTTTAAGAATAATTGAAGGACTACATGATGGTTAAAAAATCCAATTGATGCTTTATAATTTATTTTAATCATACTATAATGTTTTGAAAATTTTTTCGAATTATGTTTTATGCTCGGTGTTGTAGTATCACGTGTCCTACTATCGGTGTGTCATAGTATCATTTGGCAAACGTTTCGAAAACATTTCAAATTAAATTGTGCAATTTTTAAAAATTAAATTTCGTTTTAATAAATAATATTTTTTTTATATTACAGGACTTTTTTTTACAAAATTGACAGGGGGCGGAAAATTTAGATTTTTGCCTAGGTGACAATTACTCCGGCACTGCGTCTTACCACAGCACCAAAGTTGGGCTACAAAGCTAAGCACAAGGTTTGGGAATAGTGGTCGACGTCACATCATGGCAAGCCTTTGGCATCACCACACCGTGAATTTTCCTACCGCGGCCAGGTTTTGCATTCGTGTCCAAATCCCCGTGTAAACAGTCCCTGCAATCCCGGCGAAAGGGACGAATTTTGACGAGGATCACCGCAACAGATAAAGGGAGGACCAACTCGATTAGGTTTCAGGGACGGACGTCCTCGTTCCCGGGTCCAGCCTCAAAGGCTACATCACTCATGGTCCAGAAATATGCGATGCTCGCTTAACAAGTTTTAGTAAATGTTTTGTCTAAACAAAGACGGTGAAAAAGCAAATTGCTTTAATTCAAAACGGCGGCAAGTAATCGAAATGAATAAATTATTGCTCTTTAAGTGAAATTCTTGTTTATCCCCAAGTTCTATATTTTATAAGCATCCGGAAGAATTAATTTTTTCTTTGTTTTGTTTTCTTTCTTTTCTCCCCGCTGGGAAAAGCGAATTCGGACAAAATTAATTTTAGTCACGTAAGATATTAATTGAAAAGGGAAACCTCGAGTGGTTTTGACATATTTCATTTTGCCGAACGACATTTTTTCCTCTCGCGAATATATAATAACAAAAAGTCATTCGTGGAAAGTTTTTAAAATTGGACCGAAGCAGAATTAAATGCGGGTATCGAAACGGACGCGAGCATTCGCCGTATCCGGACAAAGGATATTGGAAGTGGAATCTAGCGAACAGCACATACATTGCGAGACCAATTGGTTTTGTGTGGTGGTCGACCAGACGATGTTGTCCTCAGAATCGTGTCGTTCCAAGCAGCGGGGGATAATTTCTTACCAAGATGGTGCTCAAGGCGGGACACGAAGGACGTATTCCGTTCAAATAAACGTTTCATTCTAAGAAGCAACCCTCAGAAACGGATAGAACGGGAAAACTTACCAGCTGTCGGATACGGCTCTGTCCCATATTGTGGAAAAAAAGAATAACTACGATAAAGGATTGATTTAAGAAACTGTACGGAGCCAGCGGAAAAAAGAAGAGTAAGCAGTGAATAAAATTACTATCGCGGCACTCGGCGAGATTAAATTGAGCTCGTTTTTTTTTCTCTTACTTTTTTCGGCGAAGGCACACGGTCCCCTTATATTGCCGTCTAGTCGAGAGAACAGATGCAATGGTTCGGTTTTGATAAATGCCTTATTGCGAAAGATCGCGATAGAAAAATGTGCGAAGAAAGGATCCCTATCTGCAAAATGTGTTCAATGTGCCGAGAAAAGTGTTACCGTGAAATATGTGAAAGTCTCCATAATCAAATCATTTTTATTACATTTTCCATATTCATATACGATATTAGTTTTATGTTTTGCGAACGGGCGAGCACCACATCGTACGTTATCGAACGTATCCTATTTCAAAAGTATCGACCAATTAAATTGATTAAAGCAATATTTTTATATATGTACGTTACTCTGCGTTTATGTAATCACTTTTTCTATGAACGAAGGAAAGAATTTTGTGTTTATATAAAAAAATGGATATTTCTTTACGTTTGTACAGTCACTTTGTTTATGAATTATGCAAAGAATCTCGCTTTTTCTAAGAAATTTGGTAGTTTGTAGGAACCATTTAATGTAATCGTAGCATATATGCATCATTTATAGTCTTTTTTACATATAATATTACAGTTGATATATCTTACGACATACTTTTGGAAGGCATTAAAATTTCTTTGGTATGCCTGATATTAAAAATTATTTGTAAATATCCATTTAAATGAAAATAGTTCATCATCAGTATTGTAAGATTCGTCAACTGTCATATTTGAAAGAAGACGTTAAATTGTGTGCCTATGATACACCTATACTAAATAACGCATATAAATAACCAGTTGTTAAATTTAATAGACATACCAAGATTATTTTTTGCATTCATGAAAACAAAGTGATTACACAAAAGTAGTGAAATACACACAAAACCATTCTCATTTTATACAAAATTTCAAAAAAAATGTCCAATGAAACTACCATACAACACAAATCATTCCTTCATCACAATCAACACAGCGCGAGCGCCCATTCAAAATCGCTACCCTCAAGCCCGAACCTCCCCAAACCCATCGAACCTCCAGCCGAGAAAATTCCCACCGACCATAAACCACTGACGTAAAATTCATATCGAACCCATTCCCCGTCCATATCGCAAATTCCATCCGAGCAGACACCGTTTTCGGCCATGACGAACCAGCCAACCGACTGCAGCCGTTACTCACTCATCTGGACGCGACGTGGTGGAAACTGCAACTGCGACTGCACTGCTGCAGCAGATAAGGCTTCGCCGTCCCCGGGGCCCGTCTACTGCCTCCTGCTCTAATACTATCCACTATCGTAGTCCTGGACCGTATCTGGGCGATACCGAATCGAATAACCGTCGAGGAATTGGCTGCGAGAGACGGGTTCCCATTGTGCGATAGTGTGTGTTAACTTTTCGCCGTATAGTCGGTAAAAGCTTCCGCGGCTTTGTAAACGGCTGCCGATAAGGTGGAGCCTTCGATGGTTGTATAAAATAAATATGCAAGTCTCCGAGAGAAAAATGTCTGGGAAATATGCAGCGCGAGCTCTTTGAACGAGAGCGCGTTACCGTACTAGACGTAGATAAAGTGTAACAAAATAGAAGTGTACGGTTTTGGTATGGGATAAGGGAAAATTGGCTTGTCGAGTGATAGCTTGATTTGGATCAATGTATGACAAATAATTTCAAATGTTAAGTAATTAAAATATAACAGAGATGATAAAACTATGGCACGTACAAAAATTTGACTGACACGTGAAGGGTTAACAATTTATTTTTCAACTTTTAGTTTAATTTGATTGCGTAGGCAAATGGAAATTTTTAGAGTTATAAATTTAAGTGAATTCGACATATAATAATTTATAATATATACATACATTTGTGCAATAGTCGTTGTAATAGCTAAATTGTGGAAAAGTTTTTATGCATTTGATTGTATTGCTGAAATTAGACTTTTCCCAAATATGAAAAAGTCAATGTAAAACATTCAATTAATCGGTTTTTAGATCTGTGAGACAGTAATAAAACAATAGTGTTGATTTTTATTTTGATCAAAGCTCAAATTATTATTAAAAAAAAAATCAAACGTTTTGTTAAATCGATAACATTTTAGAAAGATTTTTTTAGTTATTCAAGTTTTTTTGGTATACTAAATTCTTGGCAAAAAAGGTTCACCGCTTCTGAATTACATAGTTTTTACACTTTAAATTTAACAAACCAACAATTATACATAGTTATAAATTTCATTGATTACCATGACAACGGTCTTAATACTACTTTTACTTTTTATAAATATAGTAATACTTTTCTATACTTAAATTCAAAGTGTAAAAACTATACTATGTGCATAATAAAATAAAATAATATTATAACAAGAAAATGTGTCATATTCGAAAAGACATTGAGAAATTATATCGACTTTACAAGTACGATTAAAATAATTCAAAGAAGAAACATGAATTATGTGGTATATTAAAAACGTTACCTTGGAGTTTATAATAAAAAATCAATGATAAATCAAAAATTAGACGTTTATAATACTATGCATTATTAGATTTCCAATGTCGAATCGAGCTTATACCATTTCGAGACAATCGAAATTGCTTATTAGCATTTTCGTAACGTATGGCAAATGCGCTCTGTACAAACAAACTAAATTTCCCATAGCGATCGCACGATTGAAAAAACAGAGCGTAGGATTAGACATAAATCTTTGAGCGTACTTTTTAAAACAATATCCGACGTCGGGTACAGCGAAAATTTATTCGGGTCAAGCTATAACGTTTTAACGCTCGATGTGCGTAGGACGCGAGTAACGATCGTTTCGAAACAATAAAAATAATATATGTGCGACAATTAAGACGGATCCAATTTGGAGGCAGAAGGAAAAAAAGCGAAGGTACAATCAATTGTCTTAATTTGTCGGAGGAAAGTCCGCTCATAAAGTCTGCAAGCGCGGCTCTCGAAACTTTGTTCGAAATTCACCCGAGAGCACATAATTGGACGTTAAAATAGTGTCCGGGAAAGAAAATTTAATTTTCGGCACTCTGAATTGCTGGGTGATTATTTGCCATTAAAATATCACACTTACTCCATTCCCATCGAATATAATTTCACCTTTTCCGGGTGAGTCCGGGGGAGTGTTCTTTGTTCGGCTACGGGTTGAGCCCGCGACTGCGAAAGCTTTTAAAGCTCAAAATCCTCCTCGAGGGTAAAGCTCTCTTCTCCACTCGACGAGTGTGCCAAAGTAATTATTTTGAAGAGGCTCGTGTGATTTTGTCTGCATATAGCTAATACATCGTTGGAGTGAAAGAGGTACGCTTTGAGTGGAGCACCTTTCTGATATATTTCAATTTATATGCTAATTTCGGCTAAAAATTATTTCAGAGAGGGAAGAGCGGAATGAAAAAGAATTAAATTTGCTTTGATTGAATAAAAATACTGGGAATTGCGAAAACAAACTCGTATTGTTGTGCAGTATGAAACGAAAGCTTAATTGAAAGATGATCCGTTCTAAAAGTGTTTCATATCGCGATCCAATAATTTTATTAGATATTTTATTTCGGAAAAACCTTGGAAGTTTATTATTTATTGTATGAAGTAATTCGAGTGGATGAGATTTCGGTATTAAAACATCCACACACTAACGCAATATGACATAACCAGACAAGCATATTTTTAAACAACAATTGAAAGCTCCAGCCGCCGATATTACAAAAATATAATATTAAAGAAAAAATCGTTCCTGTCACACGCACTATTTCGTTTCTGAAGTAATACACGCTCCGCCAAATTTCATTAGGTGACACACGAGTCACAACAGAACTGTGCAATTGAAACATGACGAATGTAAAAAAAAACGACTCAAACTCATCCACGATTGGATGAAAATGTAAAATATTATATAATCAGCGAGATAGTATGCTGTTCGACTAATGTTTCTGGACATGACTACGTCGGGTAATAGATCTTTAATCCAAACTTGAGACGTGGAATAAAAGCTTAGCGAGTCCAAGTACCTAAAATTTCATTTTATAAAATTAAATATTTTTTGTAAAAATAATAAGAAAAAAAAGAGTTAAAGCCATTGATAAATTATGAATCAAAAATAATAAGTTCTCCGCCTATATAAAAAAAAAAATATTTTTTTGTAGAGAAGGTTTTCGTATCATCAAAGTAGGGTGACGATATTTCCCAGAACCCAAAACGGGACGCTCTGCAAAAAAATTTTCCTCCCATATATCGTTCGACCGATCACCATATAAAAATAATATGAATAAAACGCCGAGTCCCGAGCAAGGCCGGGTACTACCGCTAGTACAAAATAGAATGCACCAATTCGTTAGAAGTATTAGTAAATAGATCAAAAAACTAATGCAGCGAATTCAGCAATCAGATGGCAGCATATTAGAATGTTTTTAATATATTTGATTTTGGATCCGGACTCGATTCGGACTCGTCGAGTTTTATAAACTCAAATTTTCAGAAATTTTAGGTGACTCATGAGTCACAACAGAGCCGTGCTACGAAAGTAAAAAAAAAACGACGCAAACCCATCTACAATGGATGAAAATGAAAAATACAAAGGGCAGACAGTATGCAATTCGACGATTGCATTAATTGCGTTGAGGCGACGTCGTTAACCCATCGAAAGGTCACGATGCACACAAGGCAACGGTGGTAGACTAATGTGCCCAAGAGGGCCACTGCCCCGCGAAAAGGGGTCGCAAGTGCCCTCGACCCACCGGTGGGTCGTTTCCGACCCACAACTCGACCGCCCACCAGCTTTGGCTCACCCACCCCGCTGGTAAAAGCTCGAGTGCTCTGTATCCATTCCGCCTAGAGAGGATATCAAGTGTCTTTGATCTGAATTATGTTTGAGCCGATTTTGTGTCCGTGTCTTACACAACGACTTTTATGTTCGTACACGTAGATACAATCCGCTAAAAATAATTTCAAAGGTATAACGCAATATCTCGGCTTTAGCTTTTTTTTCAAATATTTTTTTGTTAAGTCATGTGCTCAGGTTTATCTCATATTTTATAATGAAAATATATTATATTTTTTATCAACTGAATGCATACAAATTATGCACAGTAATCCCCATTATAACGTCAAGATAGGTTCGACATTATAGGGGGGAATTTATGAAATCAATAAATGAAATATTTTCATTTTTTTTCGGGATATTTTTACGAGTTAGCTGTTTTTTTTCAAATTTATTTGAAAAAAATTAGAAAATTAGAATTAAAATGCATTTAAAAAAAATGACGTTATAGGGGGATTCCGCAGACGTTATAGGGGGTCGTTATAAGGGGGACGTTGTAGGGGGGAATTGATGTATTTTTAAGTTTCTTATCAAATATGTCACTCGGTCGTAAATTTTCTATTCCTTTTGTGTGAGCTATCTTTGAGTATGAACAATTTTTAACAGTTAAAATTTTGTATTATATTATCTCATTTGGATAGGCTCTGTTAAAATAATTTCGAAATATATAATTTTTTATATTTTCTTAACCTAAAACTGTATCTAAGCAGTTTACGAAATTCGATAAATTTTCATACCGAATTCTAACATTTTAGAACAGTAAACATAATTTCAACTGACCTCACTTTTCATTATAAAATCAATCACGATTCGGAACTCATTATAAGCTTTAAATATCAACTCCATAATATTTTCCATTGACACTTTTACCTATCTCTGATTCGGATAACACATTGAATCTAAAACGAAAGTTCAAATTAACATTGAAATTTAAAGAACGCAATCGGTCGATTACTATGGTCTTCGGTGCAATAGTTCCGTGGTTTCAGCAGCTTTAGAAAATTTTAATTAAAAATTTCCAATCCGAGCTTGCGAATGGTACAATGTGCCGATGCGGGCAATGCAAAGTTTGCTCATGCGGTCCAACTTCGTGTCCGTCGGCAGAGCATAAGCGGCGGCTAAGCAACTTGTTTAGATGGAGGGTTTCGCAACATTCGGTCGCCGAACTTGATAATGGAAATTAATTTAACTCGGCGGACCCAAACAAACATTCCGTTAAGACCGAATCTGGTATGATTATTCGGTTTCGTTCGTTGTGTTCGAAATTGCACAATATGTACACAAGTCCGAACATTGTCAGATCGCCGGAACGATGTCGGATACTGTTTGTACGAGTCTAGTTTTCGAAATGTAACGGGAAATTTGTTGAACGTTACTAAAATTTATATTGTACAGGGCAATTTGAAAAAAAACAGGAGCTTCTGAAGCGCTCAGTAAAAATATATAAATCCAATAAAAAACGAACCATTATATCTAAAAATTACGTCTTTTAAATTCTCTTCAACAATGAGAAATATCTGTTTCTTCAATGTTAAAATACAGTTTTTCAATTTTTATCAATTATTATTTTTTGAGTTTTCTACGTGTATATTTTTAACGATTTTTCAAAAGTTACCGTTTTTCTACATCATATTATATAAAGTTTTCATTAATGTAATCAACTACGAAATTTCAAAAAATATTATCGCTTTTCCAAAGAACGGAACTCGTGTTTACTTTTCGATATTTTAACCATAAATTATGAAGGATATTGAAAACTTTAGAGAATGTTTGTGTTGAATATTAGTTTCAAACTCACCACACTCTCCAGAATGACGTACTCGGGCGTTGGCTTTCTTTTCACAAGACTCCTTCCTGAGTAGACAATGATTAGCGTATGTCTTCCCATCGGTCGAACATACAGGATCTTGGGTTGTTGGACATTTTGCAGGACACTGGCAGAGTGTCCTTCCATCGCCCAAAGATACGCATATGGCTCCCCATCGGCAAAAAGTTTTTTCGCATGGTTCTGAAAAAATTAAAAAAATTAAATTAGAAAATCGATTTATCCAAAGAAATTCAAAGAATGTGTTTTATGCTTTATTTATAGCTTCTAATCGCAATTCGAATGAAACGATTGTACGTAACTCAAGAATAATTCGAATT
>JAOXNN020000004.1:2343734-2372990 GCA_028571205.2 Hydropsyche betteni
TGTTTTATGCTTTATTTATAGCTTCTAATCGCAATTCGAATGAAACGATTGTACGTAACTCAAGAATAATTCGAATTTACGTGCCAGCGCCACGCCCACGTGCAAATTCTACAGTTTACGTATATTTATGTGCCACATAAACAAATACGTACGTATGCAAGAAAACGGTTGAAAGAGATAAATGACCGCGAAGGATTGTCTCTATTTATTCAAATTTAAAAGGGGACATTCGGGGAAATAGCATGGACAAAGGTTTTACGACTCGCTTAAGTCTACTATAAATATTCCATAAAACAAAATAAAAAGCTCCTTGAATCGAATCAAACTTTCCACGAGAATTGTCTCAAAAATTTCGGTCGGGAATTTGATGAAACGAACGATCAACACAAATGGAAAAAAAGAGCTTTAGAAGATGTCAAACAATTTTGCCAAAGTATACACTTAAGCCTTTAGACATTTTTTTATCGGTTTGTGATGTTTTAAAATGAAAGGTACTCGTTTGATTACTTGCTTTGTACGAGCAAATTTGTAGTGAAAATTCTTTGAAAAAGTCTCGAAGAGATTTCATTTAGGGTCGATTGAAAACGTTCAAAGACATTGAAAAATGTCTTTGAGAAACAAATTTTGTCAGCATTACACGTCAATCGCATACGCAAAGATAAACACACGAAAAAAAATAAACAGATCCCACCAACGTTAAATAATACAAACGAAACGTTTTGACGTTTGCTATATCGACAATAATAGCCCACCTTATATATTAAAATACGACAAATTTTTCAGAAACTAAATTCGAAAAAAAATATAAATATTATATAAGTGTCCCATTGCATGTTTAACATTTTCAACATGTTAAACATTTTTCAACTAGTCACTGAGATTATTAAAAATTGAAAGCTTTTCAAAAGAACAACATATTTCTGAAACAAATGTAATTGGATGGTTTTTTTTTAGGACGAATTTGGTCCAATTAGGATACGATATCGAACTTTATGTCACATGATATCGAACTTTTTGTGAGATCAATTGGACAATATGGACTTCGAAAAAATGCGGTTTCAACAGGATGCTACAGTAGAAGAAACTATCGATTTCTGAAGACAAAGTTTTCCTGGACGTAGAATTTACAGAAATGCTGATGTTAATTGGTCGCCTAGATCTTGCGACTTAACGCCATTTGATTTTTTTGTGGTTTTATAAATTTTAACAAATCATGAACAATTCGTAAACTAAAAACAGAAATTCAATACGATAATATTGAAATTGAGCCATCTGACATAGAAAAAGTCTTCGAAAATTTGATCAAAAGGGTTATTGTATTCCAGCACAGCCGCCTCAATCCTTTGGCCGATATCGTATTTCACAATTAGTCTCAATATACCTACTTTATAAATAAATAAAAAATTCCCTATTAAATAATCATTCAGTGTTTCTTTTTTAAATTAAATCAGACATACCCAATGGGTGTCTTAAATATAGAAATTTTCAATAAGGACGTCCGATTTTAAAATGTACAATAAAATTTGACGATTTAAATACATTGTTGAATACTTTAACATATGATGGTGATTGGTCGCATACTATTTAATAATTGGCAAAAAATTTGACAAACGTGACTTTAACAACATGGCTTCTATAACCTTATAAAATTCGGGCGTCTCTATTGAAAGACCATTTAAATAAAAACAACCACTCGCCCCTCCCACCACAGATCAAAAGAAACTAAAGAAATTTTTTACAAGACCACTTATCCTTCAAACTCACCATAGGGCATGACGACCTTTCCCTACACAAATATCCCATCAGGTTCTTCGGCGGTCTGTTCGGCGGCTGCCGGTTGTCGAAATGTCGCACATTCGGGACCTCACATCTGTCACGACGCTAATGACGGCGTCCTAACCCCGCGAAGACAACGGGACAACCCTTAATGGGGGCATTTCGGTGGCATTTCGACGTGCCCTTTAGCTTGCTATGAATACGGGCCTGCGGAAATAATGTTGACGTCCCGAAGCACTCCGGGGACACTTTGGAAAAGACGTTTGCGTGCGAGCACAATGGGGAGAAATCGGACGGAAGATCGCTGAGAATGTATAGGAGAATGCGTGTGCGATGAAAAGAATATGAGATAGTTTTTTTTTATAAACTTTGTATCATAGACGAAAATTTTCAATAGAAAATACGGGGTGCTCTTAAAGAAATGTATATACGCTTTGCACGATTACAATTTTGATATTTATTGAGATGTGATTAATGATAAAATTCTATATTAAGTAGTAAAAAGATGTAGACTGTGTATAGTTATTACAATTTTTTAAAATGATCTGAAGTGTTCTGGATTAGAAATTGCTTAGAAGGTGGAGCGATAAAAAATGAAATTGTGATGTTCAAAATTTGGGTTCATTTTATTTTGATTTTTGCTTTCAACTTGTTAACTAATGCTATTTTTGGGCTATGAACTTTATTTTTGATCGATTTTAAAAAAATTATTAGCTCGAGTTTTATAGAATCCTGTAATTTCATACGATACCTCCAATTTAGGTCTCAATTTTCATCATAGAAGAAATTAGAATCAAGTTTTCTAAAGGAATATAAATAGAATGAATTGCTGTTTTCTTTATAATTAAAGAATTTTCTTTTTCATAGGCCAATACCTGTACTTAAATGCCATTGAGTACTAAACATTGGTTTTTTTACGTCATTGAATAAATATCCATGAAATTACGTATCGATTTATGGAGTAGGTACTGCTTCTTTTCTTCGACTTGTAGAAATTTAGAATATTTTGAAACGATGGTTTATTATAAAATCATTTCAAATCAATGATTTACTTTTAAATTGTTTAAAATTTGAATAACAAGAAGTTTGTTTCGATTTTTATGTACTTAAAAAGATTTTAATAGATTCAGTGATATTTTATAACATATTTTTTTATTTAAAACGTAAGTCTGACATGAGTCTGGATTTCAAGTTAGTTTCGGTATAAAAACAATAAAAATTGTAAAAGTTATGAACTTTCAAAGTGTGTTTATATTTTATCAATCTTGAGTATAAAAATGATCTTTTTATATAATACTAATAATGTTTTGTGAAAACGTAAACGATGAAGTTGTCTTCGTCCGTCCAAAGTTTCAGATGGCGCAAGAAACGCGCTTTGAATACCAGACGTATCTTTGTCTCGGAACACGCCGAGAACCAATAAAACGACAATAATTGAAACCGTTCCTCAGACGATGGTCAACGATCACAATCTGAACTTTATATCAGCGGCGAGCCAAGGTTCTCAATTAGTTTGAAACGTGACCGCGGTGAAATATGGACCACCCTCCCACCCGCCCCCGACTCCATTACTGAAATATGTTAGGTAAGATGCCAGCCAGACCGAAAGACCTAACAGTCTCCGGGCCAGGTTAGCACGTGGACCTCCGAAGGACTGTTTTCAATCTTAATTTGGCTAACGTTCGGTGCTCTTGCAGGACGTGCCGGAACGGGAACGCAATCAGCGCGCCCTGCCCGTAAAACGGAATCGAGACACGAACGAATCGACCGAAGATAGATTTCGGCCTTAGAAAAGAGGGAAAAATTCTTGAAAAAACATTCCGTTTTACGACGGGCCGACCCGATGGGGGAAAAACATGTTTTTCCCTTTCCGAAAGTGCTAAATAGCGCTCGCGGAAATAACACGCGTCCGCCGTCCGAATGGTGTCATTAGCGATCGGAGAATGGAAAGCGGATTTTGTGTTCCGTTTTAAAATTCAGCGTGTGCCGTTTCTGCCTATTTCGTTAGAATAAACAATTTGGAGATTGAGAATGTGTGCTGGGACGTCGGAAAAGGTTGCTTCTCCGTTCTTGTAAATATGTACTCTTAGAAGGCGATTGAATGCGCAAATAAAATAATAAATCTTGGAAAGTAACTGAACTCATCCTTAGGTACGTAAAATATATTTGGCCGTATCATTTCTCGAAATAGATTGTTTTCGAATGTGCGAAAATATATTGTATTAAACGAACGGCGGCGCTTGAGTAATTTTTCGATATAGCCTTGAATTTTATATCAAAATAATAAGAATCATAATATAAATATAATAAATTATACGTACATTCTTGTGAAATTAATATCTTTCAATAATAATATAAATACCATAATTGAAAATTCAATATTCAAATACACCCAAAACTCTTTTTACGCGGTTCCGGAAGAACAAGGTTCACGCAAAAAGAACCGATTATTTTTTAACAATGTTTTTTCACTATAGAACTATAAAAAAGTATTATTATGCCTCAATGGTAATATCAAAAACAGTATATAATAAGACCAGTATATAAGCATAATTATTAAATGAAAAATTCTATGTTTTTTATGATTTCACATGTCAAGATTTTTCCACGTTACACATTTTTTACAAAGTATATTTGGATGGAAGTTCTACCCAAATATAATGCTGGTATTAAATTTTTATATGGCCACCATAATTTTCTTTACACGGTTGTCTCTGAAACTTATCCTCCGTGTAAAAAGAGGATCGCGTGTATTACGAATATGTAATGAAAATTTAAATTTGTTTCTGAAAATAAAACAAAACAATTATTCATTAATTTAATTGAATGCAAAAGTTTAAAATTTGCGAGAATTTTACGACATAAACACGAATTGAAGACGAGACACGTTTTTAATTAATTTTACGTACATCGTACAAATTATGTTTGTTGTGCAACACAAACATCCGGCATAATGGCGGACATATTGAGTTAGCGACGGACGGCAAAGGAAAGTGTGTTTTTTTCTCGCTTTTAGTGAAAGGCTCTAGATGTGCTCGGTCTTTCCGCATTCGCGAAAGAATAAGGTTGTATATTTATTGGTAATACAAACAGAAAAGTTAAGTCAACAAAGTCGGTCGCTACGAAGCTCTATGTGCCTCGCTGAAGGTAGACACAGAAGTTGAACTGGGGAGGTGAACAGAACGATGGTAAGATGTATGAGGGACATTCTGAAAACGAAGGATATTTACCGTTTGGCTCTGGACGTCCATTGTGTCATCACAGACGAAGTCTTTGTAGGTGATTTCCATTTGGAGTCCTCGTTCAAAAGCTTGCCGAAGTTGCAGACGTACAACTTTTCGACTAATCAAATTGAACGGAAATTTTTCCATTCAATTGTCCCGAAATTTTTTTGTCAATATTGATCTTTCATAGTATAATTGGAACGTGTTCAATTTTTTTACGTTGATGTTATTTTTGATTTTATAAATCCGTTTTAAAATTCAAAATTGAAGATCTGTTGTTTAATATTATTAGTAACTAAATCAGAACAATCAGAACAATATTATTAGTAACTAGATCAGAACAAACAATCGTATTTGTCACAGTCCACATGTATACATATATTTCAGTCCATATACATATGTTTGAACTGGTTATAAATACACATTTTTGTATACACATTTGTCACAGTCCACATGTATAATATTTCAGTCCACATACATATGTTTGAACTGGTTATAAATACACATTTTTGGGGGTTGAGTTGAATTAGATAATGTTGGATTGGTCGGGTTAGGTTTTTCGGTAACCCTATTTGTTTTGATTGAAGTTTTGGATTAGATTAGGTTAGATTGGGTTAACTAACACGATCCACGATCTGCGACATATCGATTAAATAAATACCAAAAAAACAATAATTTATTATACGAAAGAAATTATCTCGAAAACAATTCTATGTACGTATCATACATTTATATATTTATTACATAATAGAAGATTTTCTTTATCATTCCATTCGTATCGGATGTTCATAAATAATAAACGCGATCGCGCGGCGGATATGCAACAAAGGCTAAAGGGATGATTGCCTACAAATAATGGCAATAACGAGAAAAACGTTCAAAGCCGTTAATAATATCTATCGAATTCTGCCCAGACCGCATTATATTGTGTATATAATATATATTATATATGGGAATAGACGGTCACGGGAACACCCGACACAATATTTCGAGCGCTTATGTTGTCTGCGAAAGCTCGACGAGATGATGAGATTAGTGGCACTTTGCGGATCCGGGATGAGATGTGTTATCGGCCAAAAGAACCGATTACGGTTAACGTCTACTCATACGTATGTAACTGGTGGGCCCGGGGCGAAATTGAAACAATAAATTCGGCCAAATGCGAAATCATATAGATCGTCGGTGTTTTCGTTTGGTGTGTGTGTGTGTGTGTGTGCGATATCGAGGATAATGCGATTCTGATATCTGTTTTTTTTTAATATATATTTTTTAATGAAAAAGGTTTGAATTGTAATGGTCGAAGGAAAATGTAGGTGAGCGAATTTGATAAAAAAAATTCGTTCTATTTAAATTTTTTATGAAAATTTGGTACTCTGTCCGATATGGGTGCAATGTGTTCGATATATTTAAGTTTCAGATGCGCTAGTCAGATTTTCGCTATAAAAACGCCCAAATAGATCGGGAAGCGAATTGACGCAACCGATATAAGTGACGTAATGGAATTGGAAGCGCTGTTGTTTGAGCGATATTCCTCGCGACTCAACGCAACGTAATTTATCGTTTTTGTTAAGCAAAACGAACTAATACTATTGGAGCCTAACACACACAGATCGTCAGCTATCAAATCGTAGATTTATATTCAGTGTAAAACGTGTTGTACACTATTTTTAAAATCTATAATGTTTAGTCCAAGCGCGCACTTACGGTTTGTAGTCGCGCGATCGTTTAATCCCGAAAATGGATCACATTTTTTTGGGTTGAAATGTACGCATATGCGACAAATAAACCGTAAGAATCATAAGCGTGCATTTCAACCCAAAACAATGTGTTTCATTTTCGATCGCGCGCGACTCAGTCGCCAGTGGGCGCCTAGCCTTACTTCCACTTTTCTTTTAGAAAAACTGGCCGAAGAGATTATACAACCTATACAACAAAAAAAACCACAACAGCACATCACTCGAACCCATTATCCACCGCACACGGAGCGGACTCGCTCAACGTGCCCGTGGATCGAAGGCGAGATTAGGGGTGGATCCCTCGTTCGGTACAACAGCCCCCATACACAAACGAGCCTTCCGCGAGTATCGGGATATCCCGGGATACATTGGCCATACACGAGGGGGGCGGGGGGCGGGTTGCCCGTTTTATTTGATCCGTTGATTAAACGGCGTCGGCCACCGGTGGCGCGAAAGACGCATGGCGTCGGCAAGATAGAGCGTCGGATTACGACGGAGGCCCGTCGTTCATAATGCTCGGGATTATGTTGAACCGCCACCCCCGACGTGTCGGGATGGTGGGTTAGGTGGCTTTCGATGGTTCTCCTATTCATCAGCGTCGCTTAAAAATAATCCGGGCGGCGATTAATGGGTTATCGGAGCGGCCTACATATGCTGATGTCGAGGCGGTTTCGGAAATGGGAGATTCGTGCGGTCGATGGTTGTGTGATTTTTGTTGGGTGGGGTCTGAAGATTTTATATATTTTTTTGAATTTAGTAAGAGTTATGAGCGGGACGGATCGGTTTTTTGAGTGCGAATGTTACTTTTCGTTTGTGTAATCGCTTTGTATATATGGACGAAGCGATAAATTTTGCTTTGTCTTTCAAATTTAATAACATTTGATGGGGTATATCTACTATAGGTGCATCTTTTGACGTCTTCTGTCAAATATGACAGTTGAAATGCATTTTTCGACATGCTTTGCGTGCAGTGATGGCAAACCTTTTTTCGTTCACGCGCAAAAATTTGCAAATATTTTTTGCTGAGTATAAGACATTATAAGGAAATTTTAATGCCTTCCATAAGTATGCCGTAAGACACGTGAGCTGTTATATTTGACAAAAGATGTAAAATGATGTGCTTCTACATCATCCGACGTTGTTAAACTTCATAGGCAAAGCCAGATTCTTTATTTCGTTCATTGATGAAGCGATTATACAAACTTAGCATAACGTTTTACAAATCAATTAAAGTATATGATTATTTTTTAACTTAAAGTGGAAGTCAATCTTTTAATATCGTTATTCGAATCTAAATAATTTATATATAGGTTATTTTTTATATGAGTTATATAAATTATAATAGTAGGAATATAAAAGATAAAAATGTTATTTTCCATGAATCTCCTCAATAAAAGTTATACGATGTTAAAAATTTATTCCGAGCTAGATATTTGATTCAACGTTGTAAAAATTCCTATATATTTTTTTCTTGAACACTCTTGAGATTTCTTTGTTGACGTTATTTTTTGGGCATAAGAAATAAAATTCTCAAAATTTCCTCACAAACTCATATATTATGAACATCAATATTTCCTACTGGTATTACGGAACGTGAAAATAATTCATAACAAAATCTTATATTATTATACAACATATTATATACAACGAGCTGTCTCCTATTAAGCCCTCGTTCATTTACTTGCGATGTCGCTTTGCATCCCCCGCTAATGCACCTGTTCATATTTCACGAATTTCCTCCGGGATACGGCTAACAAATTGAACATCAAAACCACTCACAGATAGAATGCACGATAAATAAATAAATATATTAAGAAAAATTACGCGGACGTCGTAGGTTATTTTTGGGGCATTTTTTAAAATTATCAGATCGGGTCTGCGGGATAGCGGGATGCCCGCGGTCCTATCTGGGGCCACATCTGTCCCAGGGGCAGTTTGCAGGGCCGTACTAGGAATGCCGGTGCGTTATCGCCAACATTTAATGGCTCATTAGAAGCAGAATAAACGGGGAATTCGCCTGTTTTTGGACCCTGTGTCTTCCGTATCGCTGCATTGTATAGCGTCGCGTGGCCGCTAAAGGGTTTAATGTGGTATGGAATTGTGGTGTTCTGGGTTTTGTGTGCGCAAAAAAGTTTTCACTTGAGCAATATTCGGTCGTTTCAGGTTAAAATATTGCTGTTTTCGTGCTGCTTAAACGATTTTATTATGCAAAATTTAAATAAAAATGGAACGCGAGTGACATTTCATAATATGAATGTTTACATTTGGTTATAAAAGGTATGTTTTCATATAAAAATTTCTTGTCAATTAAACAAATGCTTTTATACCGTAAATATTATTTATATGAGGACATGAATGTGTTTGAAATTATATATCATTTAAATTATTTCCGCTTTTATTCGTAGCAAAAGACGTCAGAACAAGTCTGGGAAAATTTTCTGTTCCATTTCGTGAAATCGCACAGATATGAATGAAGCCAAGTATTTTTCTTTCGCCGCTTGGAAGAGACAAGGGATAACGCAGCGGATACGCTTATGAAAAACGCGCGAAATTCTAGAAACGTTTTACATTGACAAAGTAGACTTTTGTAGAATCTGAAATTGGACCGGATGACAAAAGGGAAAAAGAGCGCGGAACGGGCACCGGAAAAAATCACCCCGCGACAGGTATAAAGTGCACAGAAAGTGAGAGTAATCTTCGCAGTATTCAAAAAGCCAAACAAAAAGGGGTGAAATCCTTTTTCGAGAGTCTCGCTACGAATTTTAAGCGGCTTAGAAGGATCTCCACTAGCCCGAAAGTTGGAACGCGGAAAGAAATTCCGGAAACTGGACACTTTTTTCCCTTCGGCGAAAATTTTAATTAAACCGAGCCGCAGGGGGCAAGGGTTAGGGCCTGCGCCAAATTCAAAATGCGGTAAAGGGGAGGTCGTAGCGTAAATTATTTCGCGGTCACTGAACACACCTCGCGGTACTAAGGTGGTGTACGTCTCTTCCCAACTACTAACTCGCCTAGAGCATGTGTTTGCGTCTTGCGACATTAAGGTTTTCCACCCGTCCGCATCCACCCCCCGGTATAAGGCAAGTATGACAATAAATAACAAGAACCTCTCCCTCTAACTCTTGTGTGTTTCGTGGCACTACGGTCGCTAGTTGGGCCATAAAAACCTTCAGAAGCGTTGTTTCTTTGCACGGAAATACTGACGTTGAAATTGCCCAAAGTGCTTGCGGTACGTTTACGCGCTGAAAAATGATAATTTTTTGATTCACCCGCAAGTTTTTATTCTAATGTATTTAATTGGACCGATGGAGTTTGTTATACCGATGTCGGGGCCAAGGACCACGTCTGTCAAACTGGTGATTATTGCGATCGCAAAGTGGACATTGAAAGCACAGTCTTCTCAGTACTTTATCATTGCGATACGCTTATTAGACAGTGACAAGAGTTTAAAATATATAAATGGGTAATAATGGGTAATGGGTATAAGGTACCACTAAGACTTTCAATATTAGTTGATGAGACCTTGTCTTGCAATATATGTTTTATGGTTGATGATGATGATGATGATGAATATAATGAATTCATTCGAATTTACTCATGGATAATCGTCGGATTCAATTTTGCAAAATATAATGTGACGACAAAAAATTCACATACGATTAAAGGAACAAGCGGAGCCGTGCCGTCTTTATAAAAGCGGGATTATTTCCATTGAATGATACAGCGCCGGCAAGACGTCCCTCAACTGATACGTAATAAGTGATAAATGTCCAGCCTCACCCCTTTGGAGGATTTACATTTGAGCGAGGCCGAGCGAAAGCGGATCATATTTTACCGAGCGTGAATTTCGCGCTTTGCTCACCCGGAGGGATGGGCAAGAAAAGTGCTCCTTCAAAACTCGGCTTTTCTTTGAGAAGATTAATTTAAGTAGGAAGTATCCGCGGAATCCAAACTTTTCGTTTCGGATTGAAAAATGCGCCTTTGTGTGCTGGGGGTCCTTTTTGTGTGTACACTTTCTTTTTTTTCGCCTTTCATTTTCATTCTTTTGCTCGTACATTCTATCTTATTTCGAATCCTCTTCATCGTCGTATTGTGTTTTATTAAAAGACTCGAAAAAAAATGTCTTGGAATCCAACGCGCACTCGAACGACGAACGAGTGCATTCCGAGTGAAATGAAATTAGATAAATAACTCGGGTATCGTTCGCTTTGTGCGTCTCACTTCTTAATTAATAATACGGTGTAAAAGCTCAAGTTTTAATTTAATTTCGTCGTCGACGAAACATCGTCAGGCTTATTTGTTCTCGTAGAAAAGACGAAAATTGTCTCCGTACTTAATACGCGTTGCTTATTAAAATCAAAGTCGAAAACGCTTCACCTCGCGCAAATAGGCAATTTTGAAATTGAATTTGAAGCTTTCAACGCATGCGGATATGGTATCAGGACACACACCCTCCCAGACATAAATCTTCCGTAAAAAAAATCGAATACTAACCCATCATACAAAAATTATTTTTTACAATTATCCTCCACCATAGACATTAAAATTACTTAAAAAAATAATTATTAATCTTTATGGCGATGGATAGTTCCATTTCCAGCCTTTTGATAAGGAAGGTTTATTTCTAGGGTATATATCCTGATACCTGTGAAAATATGGAAAAATGAAAGATTCCGTTGTAAATATTCACTTCACTCGACTTCTGAACGATTCGAACGACTAATTCGCGGCACGCGTGGGTCAAAGTTGGCGACCGAGTAAAAATAAGAGCTTTCCTCGAGCAAGTTCGCAAACAAATCATCTCGCAAAGCGGTAGCAGTAACAACTTCGCCGGAGATGGTGGTAAACGTTTTGTTTTACTGTTTTCCCCGTATTTATCGTACTGTAAAAAATGATTTGTGTTACCGTCGTTACACCTAAGAGCGAATTAAATTTACGGCCATCAAGTCCACCTTAAAACCCACGAATGCACTTAGAAGCAATAAATCGTCGATCTTATAAAATACCGACGTTCCAACTAACGTTTCGAGATAATTTAAAATCAATATAACTATAAAAGTCGAAGGTTTCAGTCAGGCCCGAACTAAGTATAGGTAATCTAGGCATTTTCTAAGGGATTCAGCTTCTCAGGACACCTAAAGTTATAAATACATATTTTGTTTATTTAATCGTTTAAAAAAAAAATCAAGCAATATTGGTAAAAAAAATTTGATGATCAGACTTTTGCTTAAATTACACCAAAACAGAAGCATGTTTCAGGATAATTGAAGTATTAAATGATGATTAATGATTTATATAATAATTTATTTTAATCATGCTATAACATTTCAAAAATTTCTGCGGATGTGTTTTAAGCTCGGTGTTATCATGTGTCCTACTGTGAATGAGTTAAAAGAGTTTTTTTTAATTAAATTTCGTCTAAATAAATAATAAATATTGTCAGTATCATAGGAATTTTTTTACAAAACTGGGAGGGTGTGATATTTTGGTTTTTGGCTTGGGCACCTTTTGCCCTAGCTCCGGCACTAGTTCCAGTTATCGACAGCGATAATTTATGCAGTCTCTTTCGAAGACAATAAAAGTGAATAGGCTCCGACTGAAAAATATATCGCTTTAGATGTTTGCGATACTAAAAGAATGCAGAGAACTAGACGCAAGCGGCGACAATGCAATTTGCTTCGTACACATAAACAGACGATGCAATTTGCTGCAGTTGCATGCAGATGCAGCGGCCGACGGAAAGAGGCAAGATCCTTTGGCAAACAAACTACCTCCGTTGCTGAAATAATCAGATTTCGTATTGTGGATACGGTAGCATTTGCTTAATAGCTAGTACGCTTCCTTCATTGTAAAATATTTAAAGTTTGAAGGCACTTGTTAATAACATTCTCGAACATTGGAGCGTATTGTATTTGTGTATGTTACGCGGTGGGTTTTAGAACTGCTATGTTGTACAACTAGAAACTTATTATCTGAGGATTGTTCCTTGAAAATACCTGCCTCAAGGGAGAAAGCGCGAAGAGATCCTCGGTAATATCGCTAGCGTGATAACAGAACGGAATTAAGATAAAATACACAGAGCGGAGGATGCACAAGGAACGTTATATTATAGCTAAAGTCGACAACAATCGCTTCGCGCTACCCAACAGCCTTCAGCAGCATAATGGAAATCTTAATTTCTCAGCGATAAGAAACAAGAAAATTTCGCGAATAATATAAAATTAAAAAAATATATATAAGCGCATTACCTAGTCGCACTAATACGCGGTTGGCGTGAGCTAATCCGACAAATTGTTTTGACCGACCATTGGGGGTGGTAGATACCCGCAAACGTCAGTCGGCTTAATCTCATCCACAGCCTTATGTTTCACCACTAGAGAGGCAAGTCTTAGTTGGAAGCCTCCCTCTTCATCGCCTCGCGGGTAATGTAATCAGGTTTCCATTGAAAAAGGCCTGATTGATTGTGACGGGCCATGCAACGAGGTGCAATGGCCAACCACCCCATCGCCAACATGCAACGACTTGCAACAACCCCTAACGTTAATTATTATTCTCCACGGTTTATGAGTTATGAGAGTCATATGCGATATTATCGCTGATTAAATTTTGAGTTAATGCACGCGGTGTATTTTAGAAAATCGTTTATTTGCCGTGTAAGATTTTAATTGGAGCTATTTTTACTTTTGTGATAAAAAAAAAATAGTTGTGAAACTTTAACTAGCTAACAACGAGTGGTTAATGGTCCGGTAGTTGCGGGATAGCCAAATTGGTTTGCGGTGAGTTTTTTCTATAGTATAAATATTCCTTGATGTTACTGAAGAAGAACAAGTAAAAAGTGTTGAGGTCTAGTAGAGGTAGCTTCATCACGCCAGAAACGTAACGGCTTTTTGTACCGGTTATAATACATCAGGTCAGTGGGAAAACTGTTGAGCCTCACGGTGTGGACCAAGGGAAAAAGCTCCTTTAACCATCGAGGCGGGTAGGGAGAGAAGATAATAAAAACTTTCGGCTTAGACGAGTTTTATTTCGGTTTCTACCTTGCCCACCTCTTTCTACCTACTTGCAGTTTTTCCTTTGTGAAAAAAAGAAAAGGCGGTCGAAAAAGAAAGAAAAGTTTTCGTAATAAAACGAAAGCTTACCCGTGTAAACTAAAAAAAAAATTATATGACCGACAAGCGTCCGTACTTTGCGGTGTTATAAAGCAAGATGATTCTCACATTACTTTTCTATAAAACATCATAAGATAAAACGTTTCACAAAAGATGAACCGAATTGCAATTCATAAATATTTAACACACAAAGTCCAACGATTCGAATATATAAAAATAAAATAAACTCGTCTTACAAACAACGTCATATATTTGAAGATAAGCATTACGTAACGACGCACAAAGAAGTCAACAACAGCGATTCGAAGAAATCGCGTAATTCCTTGTCCCTTTAAAAATAATGAGCAAAAGTTAAAATGCGAACCACACACAAAACCAGCTTAATTATCGTCAATTTTCCGACCGAACGACAAAGGGGATGTTTCGCGTAGCGAAAGCCCACATACACAAATAAGCTCAATTTGCCACACCGCCCGAGTGTCACTAACGAACGCCGCAGCCAAACTTTGGACATTCAGCGAAAGCCGAGATATTTTTCGGTATTAATTACGACAGCATGCTTGCGACGGTTCCGAATGAAACTGTTACAGTACTTATCTTAATTCTAAATAAGAAAATGTTCATTGTGCCGCGTAAGTTTCAACGATATAAATTAGAGACGTTTTTGCTTGAAAATTTTAGGTCGGTGCAAAATTTTCATCGATTTTTTCGTATTTTGAAACCAATTTTTTTACAAGTTGAATTTTATCTTCAATATAATTTGACGTTAAAAGTTTTTATAATTGACGCGTATTAAATTAAAATGTGTACAATGAAAAATATCATAAATGCACTTCAATAGACGTTTCAAAAATTTCTATAAGCCGGTTATTCAATGGCTAGGCCATACTTAGATTGGTTTGAATGCAAATGTTATTCATTAGTTTAAAAATATTTGGCCATTGAAAAATTCTGATAAACCTTGAACTAATATCATACAAAATCAACACAGGGTTGAAGCGTGGAATGTTCAATTGACCGCAACGCGTGTTCCTTACATTCGCAACGAATAAAGGAGGTAGGGCTAAGCGATGTGCCATTAAACGGGCAGAAAACGACCTCAGGATATAACCGCACGTAAACAGTGAGCAAGACCGGCCCAATTTGGCATCAGTTTCGGTTCCATCGAACCGTATTGTCTTGCACATTTGTAAATGGGACGGCGGGAAATTAGTCCCGGACCGGGATGAACCCGGTTCGCTTTTTCCCCGGCCCGGCCATAATGGGGGCCATTTTTATGGACGAGAACTCACACCACGCGAGAGCTGATAAAGCGCCAGAATCTGGACGAAGGCTTGAAAAAGTGGCGGATCGTCTGAGGTTGTTTCTGGGTAAGTACCCGGGGCCTGACGAGCGTGAGCTATCGGCCGGTTTGGCCAAATTTGTCCGAATATAACGCCGGATCGATTCTTGATTGACCCACTTTGAGGTGGTTTGCTTTTGTCGATATTCTTCTTCGTCGACGATGACGAATGCAAAATTTGCACGGAAGTAATTATGGGAGGCTCGAAAATTGAATAGTAATAAGACATGACTTTGATCAAAGAAAATTAACATCAAAAGAGTTGAGTGACTTCGTGATTGAATAAAGGGGTGAAGTTGACGGGTTGAGAGTGCTTTTGATGGAGTATCTACGTTTTTATTTCTTTGAAATTTTTGTTTGTTTTTCGGATTAGTTTTATGTTTTAGATACATTTGGTGTATTTTTAGTGACATAGAACATGTGATAGGAAAAATTTTCATCGGATGTTGTCCCGATTGGAAAAGCTGGAAAGTGGGAGAGAACGGGGTCGTAGCAGATCGCATCTTCTTGTATCTGGCAGCCATTATAGGGAATGGCATTTTTCATGTGGCTACCCGGTCATATATTGATTACTTGGGATCGTTGTCTGTAAATTGGCCATACGTACCAGAGCCAATTGATCGGATAGAATAGACATAACGGTCTAGATTCTCGATATAAAAGATAATATGCGGCAGTATTTCTGCATTTAAAAATATCACAAAGAGTCTTTTTTTTACAATTTAATTCCACGCAAATTTGATCCTAAAAAATAATAGCCGTAAATATAACGATTTATTTTTCATTAAAAGATGTTATTATATTAATATTTTTTGATGTTATATTATAAAAATAAATCTCAATTATGATAATTTTTTGCTGAGTTCAAAATTAAAGTATAACATGATCTCATAAAGAATCGTAATGACGAAGGTCGAAATAGCGAATAACAAAAAATAGGATAATAATAATAAAGTTTTTAAAATTACGACACAACGCAATCTATAATTTATGACCCAATTCAACAAGATTTATTACACATTTTGCATATGATTAAAATGGACACTCGTCCACAGAGCATTACATTACGAAAAAAAGAGCATTTTCGTAATAAAATCTCGGCGGCGGCGACCGCG
Organism: Hydropsyche betteni; assembly: GCA_028571205.2. Lineage (NCBI taxonomy): Eukaryota > Metazoa > Arthropoda > Insecta > Trichoptera > Hydropsychidae > Hydropsyche > Hydropsyche betteni. Next base: position 2,360,034 of record JAOXNN020000004.1, read on the forward strand.
TTTTCATCAGTTTACGGACGTCGGAAAATAAAAAAGACCACATAATATTTTTTTCGAAAATATATCTCTAAAAGCATTTTCGCCCGTGATTTTTCCCGGCGAACTTTTTCTGTTTTTCATCATTTTCACGGGCGGCGCACAAAGACGTACGGCCACGGTCGAAAATTAATACAGTCCCCGGAGGCTTTAGGAGGAAACAGGCCGCGGAATCCGCGTCGTACGTTATCCACCTACAGGGATGATAATATCATTTTTTATCCGTCGGACCTCTGGCCCTGCCTGGGGGACATTTTTGCGGGCTGAAGTCCGGAAAAACAGGGCTCGCTCGTAAAAACGGGCAGAGATCGTCTCGGCGCGTCCCCGGCCATTATTAACCCGAGGAATGGCCTCATCAAAAGAGATTATGAGCCGTGAAAGCCTTTGCGACGCGTCCAATCCTCCGTGTGGGATGTGCGAAAGGTACCCGAGTTCGCGCACTGGACCGTGTGTGTTGTAAAAAGTTAATATACGAGTCTATCGGTGCGAGCGATTGTCTTGTCCAGTGGTGGCGAACCTTTTTTGCGCTGGAATTTTCAAATATTTTTAACTGAGTTATCAGGCGTGACAAAGAAGTTTTAATGACGAAAAAAAGGATCTCAAAAACTTATGTCAATACTACTACAATATCATCAATACTTTTGATATCAATTAAGTGACTATTTTTCAATGACGTTTTCATATTTGGGAAAAACATAATTTCATTACTAGCATCAATTGCTTGAAAAACTTTTTCTACAAAAAACATACAGTTAGCTATCGTAAAAATTATACTACAACAGACAAAACAGTACATAAATAAATTATTACTCCGAGTTCCCATTATTTAATAATTCTGAAAATATCCATATACAATCCACATTTGAATTAAATTAAAAATTGAAAAAAAAAGTAAATTCTTTGCGTGTCACCTCAAGCTCGCGTGCCATAGGTTCACCATTCCTGTTTGCCCATACCTAAATATAGTAATATAGATGTACCAATTTATTTGGACGTAGATCGAATTTGTTATATAAATATTTGGACGCAAAAATAATCGTTTGGATGTTCGATTAAATTCCATTGTTCAATTTACTTGATCGGTTTCGATGAAATGTGTTGATACAAACAATCAACAAAATTACGATATAAAACCACATTTATCATACGAATCGGAAATGAAAACGGTTTTTTATCCGTCGCTATATTGAATGAAAATCGTTCAAATTAAAATTATATTTTAGAACGATCAATAAAAATTTCATTGCGGAAATTTTGCATATATGCTACATATTCGGGATGCCATAAGCCATCCCGGGGGATACATACCTCTTTCCGCATTATTATTGGAAGATGGCGGTTCGATTTTGGCGAACTTCCGCTTCCACACACACGTATGCATGTTTTAGACGGTGACTGAAGGGAGCGAAAGCTCTATGTAAATATTGAAACTGGGAATGGCGATGTTCGGATGTGTGCTGCACTATCAGATTAATGCTATCTCCTCGGATATGTACTCACTTGAGTGTTGCATGACTTATGTATGGCGAATTGACATTACAAATAAAAATTTCGCGCTTGTGTGTTGCGCAATTTAAACTCGGGTGGATATTTTCGTTTCGCTTCGCCGATATTTAATCAAGAGACTGAGATATCATACTATGTCGAACAAATTGTATTTCCGAAGCAGTTCATTTATCACGACGCTTACAGAGAATCCGACATTAGTAGATCTATTTAGATATCGTATAAACGATTTGCAAACAGTTGCCGTTTCGTTACAAATAAACAGTAGTTTCAATAAAGTTATCAAACGAGTCACGCGATATTCTCAAACGTACGTGTATCGAGAACATAGTCATTTTATATAATATTCGATTATTCAATTTAAATTCTGAATCGTTAACCGGAAAAATACCACGATAAAATTGCCAGAATACATAGTCGATAAATGTACATGTATATAGTTTTATATATATATATCGAATTAGTAGAGACGAAAAACTCGGAGAATGCGTGTCGTAACTTGCCCAACGCGTCCTGACATATGTTTGGAAAATCCTTGGGGCAACAAAAGCAGAAGAACGAGGTCTTCGTCTGATAATCCTTCGTAAATAATCTCGTCCGCTCCTCCTGATCCACAGGGAGTAAGCTCGTATTTATACACGAAAAAAGTATATTCATATAAACAAATACAAATGTAAGTTTACACAATGGAGGTTATCAATATGATGAAGATTATTCTAGACATGTTCGAGCTTTTTCAATCATTCCACAGTTAAAAAAAATAACATACCCTCGAATAAAGAATGAATGTGAGCGTAACACGAAATTTATGAATTAAACTTTTGTTTATTTAAAAAATAAAATATTTTAGGTATTTTAAGGTTGTTTTACTATCACATAATAATTAGAACGTAAAATTTAATTGGGTTAAATAGCGATTAAAATGTTTACGTGTACATTCTCATAATGAAACTTTTAAGCCGCGGCATTGAATTCATCTGCAGAACCGAACCATTTAGAGATTCCAATACCGGTACTATCGATTTTTAGTCAAAATTAGACCTTCGGTACTACTGGTATTACGAAATAGACTATCATTTAATACCGAAATAAAAAAGAGCTATTGAGTTACTCATTAAAAGAAAAACTATATCGAAAAATACATCAAAGTATTAATTTTAATATTCGAAACGAAAGAGTTATTAAAAGCTAGAATTTTCCAGTTAAAATTTGTGACATAATTTAAGAATTTTGTGAAAAAATACATTTATGGAAAATATTTAGAAACTGTTTATTAATTTCTGAAAACTGGTTGCTTTGTTAAGTCTGAATGGTCAATTTTATCTGCTGAATTAATTTGAAAAAAAAAATGAGGGTCAGGAAACGAAAATTTTAATATCGTATGTTTCTTGTAATTCATTTTTATTCTAAAAAAATTGCAAATGAAAATGAATAGATTTTTTGTGTATACTAAAGGAATTTTTCGTTTAAATTTATGATTAATAAAAAGTTTTAACGGTGTACATTTTATCACATTGAATAAATTTCATGATCATGAAAGTATCTAATTAATTAATTAATCAATAGTTATCCATTTATTAATTATTGCCAAATAAGTATTTTTTTTTTGTATAATATTAATAAACCAATATTGGTAGTAATCAGTAGTATCGGAAGTGGAATTTTTTTCCGGTAATACCAGTATTGGAAAATATCGTCATTTTTGAAATCTCTAGAACCATCGAAAATCAAAGCTAATATACATCATTCCTTCGATAAATTCGTAAAATTCGTGATCACATGAGCCTTTTAACCCGGCCTCGGGGCGCTTTCCGCCGTCTCGCCGACCTGAAAAGTTTCAGCCCCGGCGAACCAACTTGATTATAATTGTCCCTTTCGGATGGAAGATTCGAGCGAGCGCTCGAAAACAATTGGAATTTCAAATTGGCCATTATGTCTTTCCGATTATTATCCATTACGTATTCCTTCGTGAAATCTTTATTTTGCTGAAAAGTTCGCGCGACTCGCTCGAATCTCGGCGCGCTCGCTTCACCTCGCTGAATGTTGCACGGAGGCTTTTGTGAAAGGGAATTCGGTTGAATCGAATTACTGTAGACGCTTAAAACGAGTGAAAATATTATATATACATAGATTTAACGACTCGCTGGTTGTTTCGCATTTTTCTCGAATTTAATATGTGGAAATAAAGTTTTGAACGATGTAAAGAATCTAAAAAGAATGCTGAAAGTTAGCGATGTAGCAATTATTTTATGATTCAATAATATTTTTTTAATACTAGAATATAATAAAGTATTTTCGTTTAAATTTTATTAAAAAACGAATTGAGATGCAAATTTGTAATATTCTCGTTGAAAATTTAAAATCTCGAAATCAAACAATACGTTAATATGAAGCAATTTTTAAAATTAAATATAAAATTTCTTTGAAAGATTTTTAATATGAGCCATTATATAAAATTTTATATTTAATAATATTATACAATAATAATAATATTATATTTACATTATCTTACGTTATATTTTATCATATAAATTCACTGTAAAATATTATATTTATGTTTGCATCTGATGATTTGTGTATGGATTTGATAAAATTTGAGTACTTTATATAATTAGTGGAAAATTTTATTTGTATGTAATATATAATAGTACACATATATTATAGTTTGTTATAATAATACTAAATAGTTAATTTATGAGTTCAAAATTTTGCCGACATAAAGTCGTATTACGAGTGTGAATAAATAGTAAGTGGAATACGTCACTTTTAAATATTTTATAACAGATATGCAATAAAATATTTTGCAGCGAAATATCTTTTATTAATTTTATGCTGTGTTGACTTTATTTATTATAAACAGACAAAGAAGATGTCCATGTTAATTTTAAAATAGCGTTCTCGCACATTTCGGGTTCACACAATCTGGTTTTCACATTTTATCGTTTTCGGTTTCTTAACAAATCCACAGCCGATGTTATTAACATCGGGCCTATTTCTTATATTAGTAAAATATAACTGCTCATGTTATAGTATTATGAAACAAAAATGAGCTATTATCAAGCTTAGCGAAATTTAATCATAATAATTGCGAAGCAATTCAATTACTCCCAAAAAACACATCTCGGCTTCAATGACCGTCAAAAAAAAAACGAAACAATCAACGGACAATCTCCAAAATTAAAACCGAATCAGCTCGGATGAGAGCGTTTGAAGAGAATTGTCGCTATTCTAGTGCCGCGGGATTTCGGGCTTATACCGAATTAATTTATACTTCTGGCCGGGACGGGGAGACGCAGCCTGCAAATGGCCGGCATTTAAGGGTTGCTTCCGTCGGTCGAATTAAGACCGTTCGGGGGTCTAAATTCTGCGGCTCAACCGAATATATTGTGCCGGGCCGAGGACTTGGCGCGTTTAATTTTTCCCGACGCTTTTCGTCCTTACGAATGCGCTACACGAGAAAACCATTAGACGACTTCGGGCCCCGAGAGCGGCGGAGCCTGTTTTTTCAAATTATCGTGTGTGTCTTGTTGGTGTGTGTTCTTTGCGGAAGCGCTTTTTGCCGCGATGAAAATATATGCGACGCATTTTCTTTAATAAGGGGAAAATAGGCGACGCGCGCTTTCAGAATGGAAGGTTTTTTTTTTGAATAAGTGATATAAATTGTAAATTTTTGTGTTACTCTGGACGTGTGGATAGTGAGGATTGAAATGAGGAAATATTTTTACATCAATTCATGTCAGAATAAAAATATTATATTCTTAGGCCAATGCAAAAGTTCTATCGTTTTTTTTTTAATACATATCGCATTTCGAAAGCAAACCTACTAAAAAATTTTATCGGTTAAATCCTATCTTCAATACAATTTATATGATATTTTGACATTAATTATGGCCAGTTACATGTCATCATTTTTTTTTGTCTATTAACAAAAAATCCTCAGATCCTCAGATCTGAATCTGAGTTTTGAAAACCAAATCTGATTCCATCGATAAATGGATCTCTACTGTATACGTAAGTATTTTTGGTTGCCAAGGTTTACGGTATTATTTAGTTTGAAGAAAAGATAAAAATATTTGACCATCAAAATAATACAATTAAACGTATACATTGACCTAATATGTGAGTGAAATTTCTAAAATTAAATAAAAATATCTCAAAAACTAAATCGATTGAAAGAGAATTCGAATCATATGTTAATGTCTTTCAAATATCATCAATGGTTTTTTCTTTTGTACCTATTTAAATATATTTTTCATACACGATTCGTCTGCTTGTAAAATTGAATAATCCTCGCGTTATGTACTGTTCATTTCCATTAGGAAAATTCGATGCTTTATTGCCAGAGAAAAATTCCCGAACGGCACCGTGAAAGCTTTTCACTGAAGATTCGAGTGAAAGCTCGCTTTTGTGAAAGGTGCCACCGTTCCGTTTTCACATTTTACTTACGCGACATTACATCAGTGTTTTTTTAATATCTATTTTTAGTAAAGCCACCTTTATCTTGAGAAAAAATAACGAAAGCGTCAACGAAAAATAATATTTCGATAGTAGATACGTATGAATGATCACGGACCCAAAAACAGATGACTGTGATATATTATATATGAAAATGTATGTATAGGAAATGTATCATGCGTCTTTTGTTTTTCTACTGTTAATTTAATAATTGTTGAATTATAATTAAATCAGTTTAAGATACAATTTAACCTCGTCACTTAAATAGAATATATTAGATGTTAGCGCAAAGACGAAATTGTCGAGTTAACATAGAAGAGAACGACGCAAAAGGAGACGTTTAATTGGTTTATCCGCGAACGGCGCAAATTAACAATTTATTTTGTCGAACAAATCACCAACAACACGTTTGGTAAGCAAATTTCTCCTAACAACGTTGTCACTCACTCAAAAGGATTGTAAAGTAAACGGAAATCCAATTATGAGACTCCATTAAGACGAGTCACGGCTTTTGTCGTTGCTTTTCGATACAATTGAACGTTTAGTTTGCACGTCGTTCGGTAACTGCCGATCGACTTGTAAAATATGTATGCGCTTTCGAAAAATTCACCGTGAAACGATGCTCATAAAAACGAAAAGCGATCTTTTTCGAAAGCTCGTTTTGTCGGCGCGAAAACGTTCACAATTTCGAAACGTCTCGTTATTTTAAAACGTCACAGTTATTTTCTCACTTGGTAAAAGTTACCGCGTGGCGTCTACTGGACACCAGTACATATAATTTCGTGATAAATTTGTGCAAAAATATTCATATTTAATAATTTCAAGTGGTAAAATATAGATTGATGAATGTATTTCCAAAACAAAGCATTTTACAATAAAAGTCTTAGATGTAGTTTTTTTTAATTCCCAACAAAACTTTGTATTCGTGCATAAAAACGAATGCACCCCATACAAAGATTTTTTGTAAACTAATTTATGAAAATTTACTTAATAGAAAAATGAAAAAAACAATCTTTAACGCTTATTATCTTAGATAAAAAACGACTACCAGTTTTTTATTTGATAAAATTTTCATATAGTTGTTAATTGCACAAACATCAATCAAGTTTAATGAAAATTGTTGTAATAAATCATTGATAACTAATAAAAAGATATTTGGAAAGATACATTTTTAAAATCTCTGGTTCTAAAGATATTTTTTTCACCTATTCTTGTCTCACAGACGCCACGCAAGTAACGGAGGGTTTAAAAAAAAGTGTATTTCACCCGTTCTCTGCGGTTTGGCCGGTGAAAACGGCAATGTCAAGTGTAATATTCAAAATGACAAATAAACGCTTCAAGAGCGATGTCAACTTTTTGCAATATGTCTGCCCGGCATATCAGAGTTCGTACTTCAATGTTTCTCATCTTCTTGTTCCTGGGGGGTTTGATATCTTGGCCCATTTCCTCAAGGGTGGCTTTCAAGGATTTTTTCTGGTAGAAAAACCGCAAACAGTGAACGCTTAAGCCCCTGAATACAAATTTGACCGAAGAAAATATTTAATTTTTTTTAATGGAAAATATTCAAGATTTTTCATATAAGAACCAATTTTATATAAACTTGACACCTTTAGTGTGTATAAGTCGTATTTCAGTGTTAGATTACGTCGTATATGTATCAAAAGTGTTTCTGTTCACAAAAAACGGAAAACTCAACTAGCTTTTGAGAGTGCAACATCGAAACTCGAACATGACGAAATAAGGTGACTCAGGAGAGACGTTTTCTACTCACGTATACGTGTCCCGTATTCCACTAGGTAGGTGTATAAGTCTCAATAGCGAAAAACGATAGAATATTGAAGTGAACAGACACTGAAAGGCGAAATGAAGCGGGTCCCTCTAATGAAATGCTTCATATAAAATTTTATGCCATGTAGTTTTCTGAGAAATAGGGGAATCAGCTATTTATAAAAAAAATCAGGATGGATTTTTTTCTACGGAAAATATAATAAAAAGTTTTACTATTATCATCGATATGATACATATAATATGTTACAATACGTTTGTAACATTGTTTTGTTCACGAACGAAGCAAACGATATTGCTTTGTTTATGAAATTTAATGAAATTTGGCAATGCATATATGCCATCTAGTATAGACGCAACATTTGACATCTGTTAATATAATAATAATAAAAAAAAAAATTTACACGTGCTTATAGAAAGCATTTAAAATATCCTTGGCATGCCTAGTACTCAGCAAAAAATATTTAGAAATTTTGGCACGTGAACGAAAAAAGGTTCGCTACCACCGTCATAAGGCACATCAACTGTCATACTCGTTAGATAGTACACTTACGATGCACCTATTCACCACTAGATGTTAAATTTCAGAGACAAAATAAGATTTTTTATAAAAAAAATAATATAAAAACGTAGCATAACATGTGTATATACATTTTTGATGATTATAAATCTTTCTACGATATTTCTTTCACAATACCACCAGTAACTTACACAAAATGAAAAAGTCAAATTTGACATTGTGTTTTTAATGAAATTCCAGCATAATATGAAAAAACTCATTTGTCACGGAAGCGATCTCAATTCGAAGCTGTAAAAGTCGGGCAGCGATCCGTTTTATCGGATAGTCGTGCGATGAAGTGACGCATTAGCGGACGCGCGTGATATATTGAGTGTGTCGCGTTGAAAAATTGGCTTTATTCCGAAGGTCCAACGTGAAAATAATACGTCACCGGAACGACTGCTAAAGTCCCCGCGAAAAGCCTTCCTCTCTCTATACGGGGAAGCTTCGGCTTGCGGCTCAATGCCCGCGAACAGTCGGACGAGAATGGATGACCTTATCGCGGTGCCACGGTATCCTCTGATCCCGGTCCCGTCGTATAACGAGGCCTCCCTGTAGGCGACGGGAAAGCCCAAAAGCACTGTATTTTTTTGCCAGCTATAGACTCTCGTAGATGCCGGATAAGGGTCGGAGATAGGGCGCGCGTAATGGCCGAAGAGACTCCTCTCGGGCGCCCATTTTTTCCCTTCTTGTTTGTATAATAAATGCGTGTCGCACAAGATTCAAATAAGCTCGTCTATAAATTTATAAAGCTTCGAGCTTTTTTATCTCGACACCCTTTTCGCGAAATTTAACGGCGAGTCGCCGCAAGGATTTACACTTTGCGCGATACCCGCGAGCGTTCGCCGCGAATACTAAATACGGTCTTGAATTTAAATTCAAGGCTTGCACGGAAATATACAATAGATCGATTTAATCAAAAGATAACGCGAGGACTGCGTTATGGACGTAGCGAAATGACGAAAAAAGCGGGCGTATGCTGTATCGCGCGAGTTCGCGCATATCAAAATGTTTGCTCGTTTACATTTGTACTTTTTACGTTTCGGGGGTGTTTTTTTTATGATAAAAAGTCATAAAAATTCAGAATATAGAGGGACCCTCTCAGATGTATATCATCACCTTATCGCATCCGCTTCGGTAAATTTCCATATTGTTTAGGATAAACGCTCCGCTGGCACACTTTATTTTGTAAATTTACAACGGTCCCCGAACAACGCGAAATTCACACTTTTACGTATGCGAATACACAAAGACCAACATTTGTATGTATTATATAATATATCTGTTGAAATATTATTCTAGAAAAAACTCAATTTTCCACAGTATAATTGAAATTTTTCCGTACAGCGTCATGGAATAAATAACAGGAGGGTTGGTATTCAGAGAAAAATTGGATTATTCAATTTATAGCTTAACTGGCAGAATCAGAATCATTAATAATATCACTCTTGTCAAAAATATTACGATAAACGACGAAGGGATCATATAATAACAGTCATAATTCGATGATCAATTTAATATTTATTTATTTTTAAATTTTAATTTAATTTTCAAATTTACTTCGGCTTTATTTATGTGATCAATAATTATTTGAAGACTATCAAAATGCTATGAAAAAAAACAACAGAGTACTTGGTGAATGTATGGTTTCAAATAGATTCAAATAGAAAATTAAACGTGTGGGCTAATTTCATTCCGCAATTACGCACATTAAAATTAACCTATTCCACTTGGAAATATTTTTTAAGGCATTTAATTAAGTTTCAGCGATATGGTGGCTGTATTTTTTTCTTAACCGTGCGACAAATATTAATTATTTTCCAAATGACTACCACAAACTTTTACACTTAAAATAGTATCGGTCTATTGATATATTAAATTTTCCACTTGGGCATGATCTATTGAATTTAACATTTGAAAATTTTTGTATAAATATTAACTTCTTGTTAAATCTGAATTTAATTTAATATTCTCAATTTTGTATTATTATACAAAATTATTAGTTTATATGTATCTCACAGTTATGAGCGGTTTTCGTTAGATAACAGTAACGAAGGGATAGTGAAGCAGTAGTGTTCGTATTTAGATAAGAATGGTTAGCTCCTTTAACTAAATTATTAAACTACGGTTCAAAACAATAACATTGAGCACTAAACTACAAAATTGAAATTTACATATTATTTAAAAAAAAAAAATAAACAAAATAATCATGAAATAATATTCTCCAGTTAACTCACAGGAAATCACTTTGAATACGAAAACCGTCAAGTTCAATGTTCCGAAATGATCTCACGGCGCTAGATGAAATAACGAAATAATAAAAGGGAGAGATAATGGGCAATCAAAATGCATTTCATGCAGCTATACAGAAAATATCATTTCATCTAAACAATATTAAGACTCGGAATGGTGTTTTAAGCTATATAATAGAAACGGAGATAAACAAGAAAGATGAATTTGCATATTTATGCGCAGTTAGATAGCCATAAAAGGGCGACTCATGTGAAAGGGAGTACAAGGTAACAGTCGCGAAGCTTTTTCTTATACGCACCGTATGCGAAATATGAAAGAAAAAAGTCGAGATCGAAATCAATTGAACTTCGCGACCCAACAGTTCTCTGTCGAGAATCAAACCGACGTCAAAGCCTCAACGGTCGCTAAGTGACGGAGTTTCGGGTCCATGGGCTCGTTCCATGGTTTTGAAAGTCATTCTAAAGTTTCGCACCCTTCAAATCCCAACAAGATCGTACGGAAGTGTCGAACCGCAAACATTTGTTGTGTCCGCTCGGGATATACAAATGTAATAAATATGGTTCCGGAAAATATCATAACTAACGGAACCGTGCAAAATTTCAGTGAGGATTTTATATCTGTTATGCGTCGTTTGAGAAATTACTTAGCTCGCGAACGATGCAGATCAGTTTTTAATTGTATACAAACAAATATAGTAGGGTGGTTCTTTATGTATGCTTTTCGTCAAAATTTTTGACTTTTTTCATTTCATTATCTTTATTTCCATATTTTTTCCTTTTCATGGACATGGAAATGTGAATAGTCAGATGAGTTTAGGTTTGATACCTTTTTACTTTTAAGCTCTGATTGTTGTCTATTATATAAGACTTTGTTTCGTTACATAAAAAATCAAAAGTAAATTGAAAATTCGATTGATTAAAGTTTTAAAATACATTTAAAAAGTGCCATTAGACTATATTGTTCGCATACAATGGAAAATTGCTTTACGTTGTACACGAACTAAGAAATTTTGCAAATTATCTACAATATATATTATATTTTGTATTATTTTTGAAGTGAAGCTATATGGTATGTATGAATTATAAATAAAATAAATTTGATTTCATACGAAAAAAGAATCGAAAAATATACTTCTAACGTATAGCAGCGCCATTTAATATACATTTTTTGTAACATGATATGAAATTTTTAGACATAGTTTACTTTTAACATGGTCATGCCTTCGGCACAATGATAAATTTGATGTGTGCGTTTTTTGCACAAAATTTCCTCAGATTCTAGATAGCGTCGTCGACACAATCAATCTTCTTTTAAAAAGGAAACGTAATAAAATTTCGAGCGCTCACAAAAACTCACCCTAATTGTACCGGCTATTATACAAACACAACGAGCGCAAAAAAACGTATACGCAAAAAACCTAAAAAAACACCCTCTGCATTTCAGCAATAGCGTCTAAATTCGTTCTACGGGAACGAAATGAAAACGTACACGTGTTAACCCCGGCGTACACACGATTGTTGTGATATAAGAGTGAAAAAATACATATACGAAAAAATAAATGGGAAAAAAAAGGGAAGAGAACCGAACCACTCGAAGGTGGGTAATTCTCGACGTCGATGTGAATATTTCCACAGCTGAAAAGGAAAATCCGGCTAAATAAAAATAAAAGCCTCCTCCCCGGTGCGGAAAATGAAAGCGGCTGTGGCATTCAACTTTCAGCGCGTGATTGATGGAGCGACCACTTGTACGAGCCGCATAAAAGCGAATGTTTAAGTTCCAATATATCACCGCACAAATCGACGACCTACATATGATATAATAATATATGAAAATATATATGTATAGAGCGGAAAACAGAGCGAAAGTAGTTTGTTTGTAAGAACTGGGGAACTGCAGACCCCTAATCGAAATTCGGAATATATGTTTCAAGATATAATATAATAAAATTGATTTTTATTAGGCGTATGTTATGCGTCATTTGCGAAATTGCTTTGTTCGCGTGCGAAGCAAAAAAGTTTTGCATTTAATGTGCATAATATTATATTAAAGGATCAATTATTCGAAAACTGAAATTCTTTTTCATTTAGTTCATTTTCATTTAAAGAAATTTCAATCTCATATAAAACAATTAGCTTAAAAATAATAAGAAAAGCCTATCTTAACCTAATTATTGACACTTCCAAAACTGTGAAAAGGAAAGGTGTGAAAATAAAAATAATCGAAAAAAAAGTCCAGATTTTGGTGAAAAACATCAACAGTTATCTTACTACTAGTATATAGGCCCGTTGTTAATAACATCGGCTGCGGTTTTGTTAAGAAACGGAAAACGATAAAATGTGAAAACCCGATTGTGTGAACTCGAA
>JAOXNN020000004.1:2373090-2441179 GCA_028571205.2 Hydropsyche betteni
TTTTGACGCTTGAAAAATATGTCAATCGACGTTTGAAATTATGTAAACACCCTCTGCTCTTTATGCGCTCCCGATACGATGAGAGTCGCGAGCGTCATTCTGACAGACAGACACACAGACACACACACAGATATCCGCTATTATATATAGGGGATATTGTTTGCATAATATGCAAAAAAATTGCACAGTACGCAAACTAAGCAATTTCGCAAACGACGCGTTACACATATGATACATTTAAAATGATGTTTATGAAAATTCAAATCTGCATATAATATTATACAAAGTGCATATATTGAATCAATATGAGCATTTATTAATCGTAAGCATAGAAATCGATTATCGCGCATTAACAAAACGTAGCACGCACCCGGCATAAAGTACGTTTACACAATAAAAGGAATGGGGAAAAAGGCTTATCTTAAGGGAACATCTCCTGCAAATAAAATACAATTCAAATACGAAAGTGTCACGTTTTCTTTGTATCAGATAAGAGCGGAGAGAATATTCCACGGGCGAGAAGAAAATTTGTCGTCGGTACACCCCCGACCGCCGCATTTGCGCGCCTCGAACATAAAATTTGCACGTAGAAGCGTTCCACGAATATCTTATGATAGTTGTCTCGCATAACTTCTCGTATTTTCGCAATCTTTCGCGGCGGCCACATTTTGAAACGAAACGTCTACGTTCCAAACGCGAGACGACAACGAGATTGGTGCGCAAATGGAGTGCGCTTGATGGATCTGAGTGTATGGTAATGTCACTGAAACTTTTTTGTTCGTTAAACTATATCAATTTTTGTTTATGCTCATCATTAAATTGTATTTAAAAAATGTGCGTATGAAAAGAGCAAAATAATTATGCGTGGACGTATGTATATGTTACGCAACGTGTGTGCAATCGTTTCTTCTATTAACGAAGCGAAGAATTTAATTTTTTATGTGAAATTTCACATTAAAAAAAACCTGGTGCTTTATCGATGCATAATATTATAGGAGTATTATTTAATGTCTTTTGTCAAATATGATAGTTCACGTTTCTTTTGACGTAACATTCATATGGCATAAAAATTTTCTTGGAAATGCCTAATATTCATTGTCAGTAGAAAATATTTGAAAATTTTAATATGTACTTGAAAAAAAAAGTGAACTTGACCGTAAGGTACGTCAACTTCACTTATAAAATTGAAAAATATCTAGTGGCATAGGCACCGTTTAGTATAGACGAATTATTAGTGAGTTGTTTAACATCTTCAATGATGTCTTACGGAAGTGATGGCGAAACTATTTTCATTCACGCACCGAGCTCTCCAAATATTTTGCATGCCTAAGTAATTGTATTGCCTTTTATTAGTATATATCGTAAGACAAGTCATATTTATCAGAAGACGTTAAACGATACATCTACGCTAGATGGCGTCAATGACACAGTATATTACTAAATTTCATAGATAAAGCAAAAAAATTGCATCGTTCATGAATGGAGCAATCACACAAATGTAGTCTAATATATATAAAACGAAACACGCATGAGACCTAAGAGAATTTCAAGAAATCTTCAACGAATACGAATCGAAATAAAAATGATACATTAGATCGATGATTCGATTCGTGTGCGTAACAACTAGCCATAAAAATATACGCAGATCCATTTTTTCATTTTCCACTAACCTATTCCGAACATATTTATCGATACCCATAAAAAAAACAATAGTTCGCACAAACGCGTGGTCCAAAGCGAAGGACGCATTCCTCCGTCGTCGGCAATCGACAATGAGCGATAAAGAGCGCGAGTCGACCATTTCCTGGAAATTCCCGCATAAATTCCCCGTATAATATAGCAATCTGTGCGCGATGCGAGACGAGAGGAACTCGCACGATTCCTCTAACAAGAACAAATTTGGGTCGTGTTCGAGCGCGTGCCGCACCCCCAGCGAGCAAAGGGATAACGATCGCCGAGGCAATGTAGGCAAGACGAGAGGCTTCCCTCCTTTCCTTTTATTTTTTTTATTCCGTCCCCTCATACACATTTTTTCCATCCTCGCCATCTTTTGGACGCTTTGTGATGATATTTCTTTGTGCGGGGATGGTCTTAAACACCGTTCCAGGGGGATAATCTGTATATACAAACGCGAGCGTTAGACGACGCGCGAGTTCTCACGTTTGCGGTAAACGATCTTGATATGCGTGAATACGTAAACGATGTCGTCGTAATTTTGCATAAAACAGACGTATCGATTATGGCTTATTTTCATAAAATAATAATGTTGAGGCAATCGTCATGATCGTTCAGTAAAAAAAAAAAAGATTGGTTAAACTGCTATACAGTAAGTTCTCGAGTTACGCGAATTCGACTTGCGTCAATTCATACTTCCGCGATTTTGAAAAAATCGTAATATATTTAATTTTTTTTTTTTGATTGAATTGCTTTTTTTTTCACTGCGACGTTTGTATGTCTTTCATCATAGCAAACATTAAATAAAATTCGTGAAATGCTCTAGAACGATCATAAATTAACTTTTGCAAAGAGTACGCCTCAGAACATTTGAAAATATTATATCACGATTTTTTGCATTAAAATGCGCGTTACGCGCGTAGTTTTAAACGGGCCTATAAGGAGAAAGAATGCAATTGCACCGTCTATTGCAATTGTATGTATTATTTCAAAAAAAAAATGCATTTAAGGTTTTTTCGACTTACGCGAAAACCTTCGGAATGAATTAATCACATAAGTCGTATACAGGTGATCATTTAAAAACTGAAGGTTTTAAAAAAATCGTTACTTGCTCGTTTTTAATCTTTTTTTACAGATTAAAGAGCAACCTTTAGAGATTATAATGGTTATGTATGAAGTTCAGTAACGAGTAAAACTCATTGATTTTTTATTTTATTTCATTAAAAGATCAATTTTCGAAGCTCAGAGAAAATACCGGTAATATTTTGATAATTATAACGGCATCGTTTACTTATTCATAAATATAATAGTACTAGTGAATAGGTCCGATGTTAATACCATCGGCTAGGGATTTGTCAAAAAACGGAAAACGATAAAATGTGAAAACCCAATTATATGAACCCGAAATGTATACCCGATTTGAATATTTAATATTTAATTAATAAAATCAAAATATTTCATTTCTTATTGTCACATATAGGCAAAGCCAATAGTTAGTAGGTAATAAGCAACATATTATAGACGTACACTGTATACGCATAAAGACCATAGTCGCGAGCGCGACCGAAGTCTCGAGCGTCATTCGAACACACACAGAAATCCGTGATTATATATAGGGGATAATTAAAAAAAAAAACTCCGCCATGACAGTGTTGACACTGCCGTGACCAGGATTCGAACCTGGGTTACTACGGCCACAACGTAGGGTCCTAACCACTAGACGATCACGGCTACCGGAGCTGGTGAAAGTCTCAAGGAGAATTGCGGTTTTGTGTTGTGCTCGGCTGCACATGCGATTCATTGCACTTTCGCTCTCGAAGCCTTCGTCTGAGACGACCGTACAACCGGCACAATTCAAACATCGAGACCGCAATGTGTAAATGTACGAGTTTAATCCTCAGTCGTGTGGCTTCGCGGGTTCATGTGTCGAGACGGTAATTATGCGACGATTTAGATATGTAAAATGTATTATATATAAGCTCAACGCATAAGTTTCATTGTTTCTGTGGTCAAATTTTTTTCTCGTTTCTTCGGATTGTTTGGTTCCAAAATACGATGAAACTTTCGCATTGATCTAATATATTAAACAAGATTGAATTCGTTAATTTAGATAATCGACGTATCTTTGAGACCTCGTCGGGTGAATACAATTAAAAATGCAAACGAAGCCTGACCCAAACAAACATATTACAATACCCGATTACTCAGGATCACACGGAAAAATATATACGTCGACAAACAAGAAGAGAGCCTACTTTGAGGGAAATGTAGACGAACCCTCGACCATGCCAAAGTGAGGTTGGCAAAGTGGGGTGTCGGGTCGATCCCGCGGGCTGTTCGAAATGACAAAAACACAGACATACACTGCATATGAGGGCTATAGATCCAAAATCCGCAATTTTCAAATAAAGCTACTTAGATGAGAATATGAAAATTTGAAACCAAAAATATGTTTTTTTTTTTTTTTTTTAGTAATGATTCACATTTGCAGAATTTGGTCTCTAAAAGCGAAAATTTTGAGAAAAAAAATCAGAACTTATAAATGAATATGAAAAATATTTATTGAAAATAATCAAAATTACTGATATTTCAGTTAGAGTAACGCGATTGAAGTAAATAGCAAGAATATATAATACAAAGTACTTAAGTTCTATCTCTCATACTCATCTTAGAAATTTACAAATCTAGCAATTTTCAAATCACAAAATTTTCTCAATAACACAGAAGACGGGTTTTGTACAAAAACTCCACAAATAATATAAATTCTACACGAAAACATGGCGAAGGGACGAAAGCCCTTGCGAGAATCTACATAATGTTGATCGCACACCGGCAATTTAAGAATGGGTCGGTCGCCGTGGGACCGACACCCGCATCATAATTGTGTATTATGCGATGTATTTATACGCTTAAACGTCACATTATTATTTTTTCGTGAGTATTCTGAAAAAAACCTGAAGTTTTTCCGCGTGCCGCTAGAAAAACAGAGCCTCGAGAGGCAGCGGTGAGTGCGCGTTAAATGAATTTTGGTGTTTGGCAAATGCGTCGTTCTTATGCTAGTGGATGTTTTTTTTATGTAGACATCACGAAAATGTGGAATACTATTACTCAAGTTGTTTTATTCATAAATAAATTTTCTTACGAAAAAACAGTAATACAAATAAACGAAAGTTACATAATATAAAAAAATAAATTTGTATTATGAGATATTAATACTTCACCATAACGAGATGACATGAAAAAGTTTTATTGACTGACTTCAATCAGTTCTTTCCGAGTATAAGTACATAGAAATATTTACGAACGATATCGTTCAATATAACGAAACTTCTGTGATTTTCAGTAACTCAATTTTTTCCGGTTCAGTAATAAAGAAATAACTCGTATTATTACATACAAACAAACAATCCATAAAAAGTATTGTGTGACTCGAATAAAATGAATCAATATTTCACATTAAACGAAAAATGTATATTCAATTAACAGATCTTATATTATGTTCGAAGTTATTCTTTCAATATTATTATAAATCCGGCCTAATATTTTGGCTGGTGAAAATTACTGATATGCTATTTTTTATCACATTCACTTGTAATCCAGTAAAATGCCAAACTTTTTCATACTTTATCTTGTTTAGTAATTTATTTTATTATTAATTTCTTCTTTTATTAGATGAAATGAGTAATATACTCGGCCATTAGGGAAGTGTATGAAAATCGGTTAATCGTTTTCAAGTACGGAACAGAACCAGAGAGAACGGCGTAGCAAATTGATATTAGCATAACTCGACTATCATCCGTTAATTTAATTGCACGAATCCGAGTATGGCTCAGTCGAAAAGTAACTTATATAAACGTAGTAGCGACTCTGAACATTTTCCAGTCACGTTTAATTCCACGCCCATTATTTTGATTCGCAACGACGGCGGCAGGCTGCGGCGGGAAATATTTGGGATTCCGCCGGGGAAAACTCGAAAGAAAAAAAATTGTAAAACAAAAAAGAGTCGTGCAAAGAAACGAAAGGAGGCCGACTCGAAAAGAAGGAGCGAATAAAAATAAAGAATTTTTTCCGCCAAATCGGCGAAAGTAAGAAATTAGGCGAGAGTAAACACGCAGAATAAGATTGGTGGGAAGAACGCGAGTGGTCGCCGGGTCCTGAAAGAAAAGGAGGCTGTGCGGGCGGATGCTGAAAAAAGTGAAGTTTAGCGAGTTAACTGTGATACTTTATTAGTCGACGACGGAGATGACTCAAGCTTGAATGCCATGTTTAATTAATACTGGGGAGAACTACGAAAAAAAAAAACAATGCGACTCTCTTGTAAAAAGACTGAGAAGCACTTTGGAGAAGTTCGTTCGTCAACGAGATCAAGTTTTTCAAGTTGTGCGAAATTTTTAAATGTCCTCCAATAGAAAAATATTTTTTTTCGAAAGTTACGTTCAATTTGATCAAATTTATGAATATAATCATCCCCGTGTTTTATATAGATACGTATGTCAAATGAATACCACGTAAAAAGACTATGAATTTCTACAAAAACAAATAAAAAAAATACAGACATTAAATCCATACTAAAAGGATAGATTGATTCAAGAAAATCCAGATAAAAAGGGTCTCAAATATATTTGAAAAATGAACAAAAGTATTCATGTAAGAATTTATTTCAAAATAATATTCATTCATCCTCATTTTCGCTTTTTTTTCGAAATTCTAAAACAGAATTTTTTCTATTTCTCTATTTTCAAATCAATATTATCGTTATCATTTGAAACTATGAATTTTTTGCATTTTGACGAGAACACTCTTTTTAGTAATGGGTAGTTTTTTATTTAGGAATAACATGATCGATAATTGTTTTTTTCTTATTTTTATCAACAGATTCAAAATATAAAAAAAATGCTTGATTGTGTTAAAGTAAAATCGCCTAAAGTTAATTAAAATACGAGTTTGAATTGTAATTCATTATAAAAGAAATTCATGATAATTTTCCCTTTACATGAAATCAATTATGACGAAATACAAAAACAGATCACACATCAGATACAAAAGTAGATTAAGAATTCCTCAGTAATCAATTTCATTTCAACCAATTTAATATTGCTGAAATATTTACACTTTTCGCCGGATTGACAATTTCAGATACAAAACATCACATAAAAACACCCACCACACCATCAAAAGACCATCACCCCCCACACACAGCCTAAGTGAAATATACGTGTATTTTTCCAGATCATATAGATTGATCTTCATTGGGCCGAGCCATAAAGTCGAGAGGGATGCTCTTTCTTGTAAATCACGCAAAGGCGACGGGTCGTGGCAACGCCAACGAAAAGTTGCGCCCTCGAATTAAGACAGGGCCGCCAAGGGAAAGGGGCCACGTTTTTCGAAGGGCCTTGAGTGGGAAAGCTCCAGGGGAGGAGACCATCCGAGCCAGGATATTTTTGAGAGGCTCGGGAGGGGATTTCTTGGGTGGCTGCTCGGCTACCTTCCAGTGATGACCGTGCTAGGGGTGGGTTGATAAAGAGGCCGTAACGCGCTTAACAGCCCCGCAGGGGGTGGCGTCTCTAGAGGGACGTTGAATTATGCGACAGCTTCGAGCCGCCGAAACGTGATTAATATTAGCACGTAATTATCGATCGATTTTTGAACCTCCTTGGCTTTAATTTTGTATGTGTAATGGTTATCAGTGTTGTGGTTGGATGGTGTGTTTGAAATTGAAATTGAACGTAGGTGACATCGTTTTAAGATTTCGGTTTAATGAAACGGTTTTTGTCAAGAAATTCACATATAATTGATGCATGTTCGTTGTTGATATGCAATGTATTTAATATAGTATTACCGATTCAGGGACTTTGACCATATTTTGAAACATCTGTGTTGATATATACCGTGTTCTCCCGAAAATAAGAAACAGTCTTATATTTTGTACCTTGAAATTGTGCTAGGGCTTATTTTCGGGAAAAAAAAGTTCGTGCATATGAGAATTTGTACTTCTCGTAGGTAGATGTGATATCTCATTCAAGAATGGTTTGCTCATAAATATATAGTTCAAATGCTTTTTTTTTTAATAAAATAGAAAGTTTTAATTAATGAAAAAATCGCAGGGTAAGAAATCGAACAAAAATATGAAAATATAATTTTTATCAAAAATTTAACAGATTCGACTAAATAAAGTCAAAGAAATCAAATAAAAAAATATGTATTTATACAAAATTTTGATCTTATGTACAGAGCACCGAATAACAACCACTGTGATAACCAGTCACAAGTACCACATTGTCGGACATTTCCTCACTAGGTCTTGTTTTAGGGAGAAGACGGTAAAACGTATTTCTAGCATAAAACCGATTTTCGATTTTTCGGCACTCGAGTCCTTTTTCAATTTCGCCATCAATTTATTGACATGTAAAAGTCACAATCAAAAACTCAGGAGTCTAACCAAACCAGACAAATGAACAATCGCAACCTCCACATGCAACCGTTCCAAAAACAGACAAACGGCATTTAATTAGACGGCATCAGACTTTGAAAACGAGCACCGATAGAATTCCATCGGAACTGCTCGAAAATCGACCGTTACCGCGAACGGTCCGGCTACCAACTATGCCCGAAGTCGTATCGAGTTAAATGTTAATGTGTCGCATCGCCGCCGGGAACGGACCTGGCCCCCTGAGAGGGGCTGGAGGGGCAGAGGGGGGACGGGCCTCCGCCCCCCGGGGGCCGTAACTCTTGCGGGGGCTTAGCCCTCCCCTTACAAATCCTCCCCGGCGTAATCCCGGGAACCTTATCGGACGGCGGTTCATTGTACGGCGACGAACTGTGTTTCGCCTGTATAATCGTCGGGAATTATGGAATTATGCGTCGGAAATCATTACCAAGAGTTTCGGGGGCGATGATTTTCGGTGTTTGGAAAATATATGTTTGATCCATTAGGGTTTAGTGCGGATCTTCTTTGCGGGAGATTAGTTCAAATATTGAATTGTTTCAATGAAAAGCATTAGGTTAATGAAAAAGTTTCATCGTATTTTGAAATCGAACCGTATCGTATTTTTTTTATCGATTGACTCCTATTTTCAATATGATTTTTCTAAAAATTTGACAATTAAATATTAATATCATGTCATCATCATCTTAATGAAAAGTTCCTAAATCTAAATTTTGAAAACCACAACTGTGATGATTGAGTGATTCTAACATTAACTGAAAATCTTACAAATATCTTTCGTTACTCCAGTTATTAGTTTTTAAAAAATTGTGCAGTAAAATGCTAAAAATGCACTCTATTATTAGATACTTCAAAAAATTTTATGGGTTGTTTATTGCTTATTGACTATGTTAAAACTTAACAGATATTGAAAATGAAGTATCCTCCACATAAAAGAATAGTTCGAATACAGGTATTTTCCATTAAAAGAAAAATATTTGACCATCAAAAAAATACGATGAAACGTATACATTTACCTAATATTTGATCGTATATATTGATCCGAAGATGATTGAATTTCATGTAAACTTATCATTTAATGTAAAAGCGTATACTAGTGTCTTGGTATCGGATTATGTTATAGAATTTAATATTCCTAGTTTGATTTATGCCATGTTATGCGGGGATAGATCTGGGTTTCATATTTCCAATTCTGTTGTGATATTCATGGAATTTGCGATGCATATATAATTTTGGAAGACGTTCTACATTAAAAATCATCAGAACCAACACGTATACGTCGGATGAATATTCAAAAGTGAAAAATATGCAAATTTGTATGAATACATTTATATGTTACGAAGCAAACTATTTTGCTTTGTCTATGAAATTTGATAACATCTGGTGGTGTATGGATGCCATTTAGGGTATGCGCATCAGAGGTGCATAATTTAACGTATTTTGTAAAATACGATAGTTGACGTGTCTTACGACATATTTTTGGAAAAGGAATTAAAATTTCCTTGGTACGTTTGACACCCAGTAAAAAATATTCGAAAATTTTGGCACATGAACAGAAAAAGGCTATTACCACCATTGTAAGACACGTCAATTGGCATGTTTAATGAATATCAGGCGTGTCAAGGAAATTTTAACTTCTATATGTATTTCATAAGATATGTCAAATGATGCGCCTACTCTTAATGTCACCTGACCATTAAACGTTGTTAAATTTCGTAAACAAATCAAGATTCTTTACTTCGTTCACGAGCAATGCGATTTCGCAAACATATCACATACACTACGGAAATTTATACGTACAAACAAGAACGATATAAACACTGATCCAAACGTACAAAGATTAACGAACAATTTAATTAGGTTACCGATTAGACACTAAGACCGCAAGGCTTCTAAGCGAAATAATCGTTCGAGAAACACTATCCGACACCGAAACAATCCAGAAGGTGCTTTCTATACGGCGAATCGCGTATTACCTATCAGCCTTCACAGGTGTAAATCGCAACTTTTGCGCCGCTAACAAGATTTAAGATACAGCCGTCTGCGCGTAAATCACGGTTTAGCCGTCCGTATACGTACACGAACAAAACGGGGTAGAAATGGACGAGGGTGGGTTGTGGATGGGGTGGTAGTTGATGGCGATGGCCAACGATTTCGCGTGTCTTAAGTGTCTCTCTGAATACCTTGAGTGATGGCGGTTTTATTCGCATATTGATGTGGTTGTTACGTGTAATTCTGTGGGTTGATGTTCGGGAATGGATTTCTTCATTGTTTTATCGATTAGGTGTTCTTTTGGTATAATTTCAATCACACTCAGGTTATTTTATTAATTTATCAGGTCAATGCGAAAGTTTTATCGTATTTTTTTAATTAAATATCGTATTTTGAAATCAAGACGATACTATACAAACATCGCACGTTTTATTATCTTTAACATGATTTCTTTGATATGTTAATATGGATCAGCATTAATTATTAGTAAAATATCATCATCACGTTTATAATTTAACGAAAAATCTTCAGATCAAAATTTGTAAACCAAAACTGAGTGATTCTAAATTTAATTGCATCGTTATCATTTTTATAAAATTTGCATGAAATATGATAAATGCGCATTATTATTAGATATTTAAATTTTTTTATAGATTATTTATTCACTTGCTACGCCAAAATATAACAGATACTGAAAACGAAGTATTATTCGCATAATACAATAGTTAAAATACAGATGTTATTCATTAGTCCGAAGAAAAAAAAATTTGACCATCAAAAAATACGATGAAACTTATTCATCGACCTTATATTTATGAAAGTTATAATGTATGGAATTATATATAATTTGGGTATGAAAATTGGTGCGAAAAGTGAAAATATACGAAATCGCAAAATGATTTTTTGTAATTTGAAACGTGTGTCGATTATGTATGTATTTTTTTGAATCGATACGAATTGTATGTATTTTTGCGCTGTTCGAAAACACGGTCGAATATGTGAACTTTACGAATGAAAAAGTTCTGAATAAAACACGCCACATATCGTGAAAGCGTGAAAGAAAATTCTTGATTGCTTTCTTTACAATGGATAATTAACAAAATAAAGCTAGCAGATTTACACGCTTCGTATGGCTCGAAATTACAAATTTACTACTGTAAAATTCAAAATTAAGTATCGTGCGTGTGTTTATATATAAAGGCAATTTGTGCTTTTCGTGACAAACACGTGACGAGACAATAAAACAATAAAATTGAAATTAGTCCCCGTATTCTGATTATAGGGACGTTAATATTAGAAGAAAGAACGATAAAACGATTAAATTTTCATATGCAGGGATAATTTTGTCGACGTACGTGCTTTCGATTATTTTCTTTGTTCGATAGAAATAAGTATGTGTTATTGAGAGAGTCTTCAGATAATATTCAGAAGCAGAATATTATATGGGCAATTAAGTATTTGATTCTATTATACAAAGCAAATACTGGTAAATGCTAACTTAATTTTCACATCGATTTTCAAAGTGAAATCAAAGCTTTTTTTATTCATGAGAATTATGAGAATTTAGCACGAGCTTCATATCATGTATTTTCACCATTACTTTGCGAGCCCTTAATAAGCCACGAGCAATCAATTACAACGGCTATTACTGTTATTAAGGTAATATTTTTTTATCGTCAAAACGGTAATATTTTCTACGCTACGATAATATAAGATACGTTTTCAAAGCGGCTAAGCCAATTTTGAAAACACGAGTTCCAAGTATATAATTTCAGCATTGGATTTCAACTTAGACGTTAAATCACGATTATTTGCATAATATCAAATATATTCACTCAAGAAAAATAATAAAATGATTTAAAATTTGAATATTTCTCAATCACTGAAGAAATATAACGATACAGATAATTATAATGGCAATATAAAAATTATCAAAATACAAAATAAAACTTGATAGATATTAATGTTTTTATCAATTATTTTTGTAATGGATGAGAAGTAAATGGTAATATTTTGCAATAAGTAATTTCTTAATAATAAGTATAATACATCCTAATTATTTAATATTTTATAGAAAAAGTATATGCGTATACATAAAAAGAAAAAAAAACAATATATTCGACGAATGTATTACGGAAAGAAAAAATAAGTATACACGTATACATTTCCGCATACGAATAAAATGAATATGAGATTACCTTCGGGTATGGACTGCCTCGGCTTGTAGGTCATATCTGAAACAAAAGAAAGAAAATAAATATAATAAAACGCAGGGACGGTGACATTGGCCAAACTCGACATGCCGCGGTTTGACATTTCAGCATATTCCTTACATATATATTTTTTACGTAAGGAAATTTCCTTGCTGCGATCCATATTCGAGCCCTTCAGTGAACACACCAACACAGGGCGGTTCGCCTACGGGAAAACTTTTAATTAAAGGAACTTTAATCTTTCTAATGTCTACACGAGAAAGGTGGTTATAGGGCGGAACCTGGCCTGGAAAATAGGGGTAGTTT
Organism: Hydropsyche betteni; assembly: GCA_028571205.2. NCBI lineage: Eukaryota > Metazoa > Arthropoda > Insecta > Trichoptera > Hydropsychidae > Hydropsyche > Hydropsyche betteni. The sequence continues at coordinate 2,385,721 of JAOXNN020000004.1, forward strand.
CCCGCAAACTCTCGTCGAATATTTCGTTCTTTATTATTTTCTCTCTGGAGAAAAGTCTACACTGATAACATAAGTGTTAATTTTAGATGATCTGCAAAACGAAAATGTTGTCTTGCAAATGCAGTTCTTGTTTAACATCACAGATTTTATAAACGGCAAATCTTATTATTGTTTGACTATGAAATGAAAATAGCATTAAATCATTGCTTATTTAATTGTTAAATTTTCAATGACAATAACACTTATTTGCAGTCGACTAAATGTTTACATAATTGATCAATAAAATTAAATAAATATGTCATTATAATTGATACAAGTCAATCGAAAAGTTCAACAGATAGTTAAATAAAATAAAAAAAAATTAATTCGGTTCAACCATAAGCTATTAAGCATTTGACGAATGCATCTCTGTTCTAAAAGCTGACACGAAAAAGCTGAAAAAAAATGAATAATGACTCTTTCGCAACACGATTTTCTCTCACGAAAAAGGGAGAGCTTTTTCTGGGGTCATTGTAGTCGTCGGAAAACTCCCCTAGAAGAATGGGGAGAATTTTTCCGGAAAACGCCTAATGGTTTCTTTTTATCGGACGGAGATTTTGGGCGTCGCGACATTAATTATCTCGAATCCCGGATAAATGAGATCGGCAAAAAATGACATCTATGTGTCGTTGGCGAACCAAAACTCGGTAAAACCTTCACATTTTTTTATTTTTCCATCGCTTCGAATTATCTCGTTTTAGGGGCCAGATTGGCGAAGATTTCAATGAGAGTGCAATTTTTATGTGGAACATAAAATATTGGATAAAAAACGCCGACGATAAAATTCGACCTCAATTGATATGGACGTGTTTGAAATTTTATAAAAATTTGCAGTGAAAAATTTTATAACCTTTGGACTTCGTATAACACGGATTTGTATATCACGATTTTGATAAAACATGGCTAATGAAATTTTACTAATTTATGTGCAACACGGTTTTAGAAAAAAAACCAAACAAAAATGAATTAAATAATCTTTTACTTAAGTGTAAAAATTATAAATTAAAAACTTGGATTGAATATGAGTAAAAATATAATATAAGTGCTTAAATTGAGAATCTTAATGAATTTCACGCGTAATTCAAGCATTATAAGTGGGTAAATTATTTTTTTTCTTAACTGATTTTGCGTGTAGTTTGGAAGTCTTATTTATTAATTTTCAACCATATCTTAACAACTTTCAGGTTTACATGTTGTCCAGTAGCACCTTTTTCCACATCAACTGTTAACATGTTTGCATGTGAAATTAACTACAACTACAACTTAAACTACAGCATGTGAAATTCGTTAAGAAACTAAATTTACGGACTTAAAATACTTAAATTAAGCGTAAAACACATTAATAAATTTAATTCGAATACCTATAATGCATTTTATAAATTTATATTGTCTGTATTGTTTATTGGAAAAAATAGAGGATATTAACAAACTTCTATATACTTTTTTGAACAAAAACCGAATTATGTATAAACATCAAACTTTATATAACACATTTTATAAAAAATGAATTTGTGAACATAATTAACGGATGTGTTTTTAAACGACGGTTCAAAATATTTACAAGGAAAGCGTTCGTGTTTTTCTATTAGTTCCAAACACCGGTTCATTTGAACATGATCGATTATTTAATTGAAATTCCAACAAGCGCTTAGTCGGATTCGATTTTAAAGTCGTGCGGAAAATCCAATTTTCGCGATCGCGGAGAATTGAAAAATAAAATTAAAAAGAGGTTCTTTCCAAAATCATTAATGAAATCTCGAAACGAACAAAAGGACGAACGAACGAAACCATTATTGGCACTTCGCTTTAACGTTTAACTCCGCGTTTTTTTTTTTTTGCCCGCGTTCGTGTTCAACAGGATTAAAATGGGCTTTTTTTTTATTCAGAAAACGATTACGCTTTTTTCGGAACAGTTGCAAATTAGTGGGCCGTCCATCGTTTTGATTGCTATTACCAGAGAGCAACTTATTTTTCAAATATTTTTTAATGTAGCATAAAAATACAGTAGAGCCCACAGAATAAAAATACAAATAAAAATACAGTAGAGCCAGAGAATACAGTAGAGATAGTTTAAATCTCTGAAAAAATTATAGACCTAACTAGGATCGAAGCTACATGTAGGTATAGGCAACCTAAATATTTGCTTAGCGAGACAGATGCTCAAAGAGTCGAGAACTGTAAATAATTTTTTACTTTTATAATAATTTAAATTGATTTCTTAAACAAAATTCAGCACCAGAGCTATAATAGATATAGGTAACCTAGATATTTGCCCAGGGATTTTTGTTTTTTAATAATTTCTCATAAAAAAATTTGAAAAATATTGGTAAAAAAATTGGGTGACCAGTCGTTAGATCAAACTGCATTAGAACACATGACACGTTTCAGGACAATTAGAAGGCCACATGATGTTTAAATGATCAAATCCAATCTAATCTAATGCTTTATAATTTATTTTAATCATGCTATTTCGAATTTTTTCGCGGATGGTGTTCGATGTTGTATTGTAGTATCGTTTTTTCTATGTCGATGTGTCTATTATTGTTTGAGTAAATGTCTGGAAAATATTTTTAATTAAATTAGACAAACATTGTTTTCTTAAATTTCATCTTAAACATCAATATTTATTTTCAAAACTTTTTTTTGATATTATAGGATTTTTCGAAAAACTGGAAGGGGGAAGAGAGAGCAAAATTTTATAATAATTTTTTTCTATCGTCAGCACTGGGTCTATCGGTACTGACTTGGAATTTTTTTTGCATAGGTGACTGTTTTATGTAATATATGTATGCTTTTGAACCAGAGTACTACCCAGGGTGTCGTTCCACGTGTCAAAAGTTAATTTTACCCGGACAACGTGGTATGAGTTTGTTTTCTTGTTTGCTCCGCGCAAAATCACCGTGAGCACACTCTCGCTTCTGCTTTCACGTTCACCCCTCGAAACATCAAATTTTTCTTTACTGTGAAATTAATAATAATCTGCGAAGTTCTCCAAACGAAGCTAATTTTAGAAGAGAAAAAAAATGAAAATTTCATACGCTCCAAAATATTTTGCTCTCGTACAGCGCAAGGTTACGAACTTTCATTTTATAGCATTAAAAAGTTTCGCATTGAATATTCACGTAAATTTCATGATACAGTTACAATTTTAAAACTAATCCATAAAAATAACTGTAAAGTTGAATTTCGTGTTATTTCTTCATAAAAATATTCTAAAAGGAATTTGTTTTTTTTTGTGACTGAAGCGAGTTCAGATGGAACAATGACCCAAAATTTTATTATTCAGAAAAGCTATGATTATTAAGGGAAAAATTAATGCAAAAGTACAAATATTATAAAATAATTTAGGGAAAGTATGGTTTTTGCATAGTATCGTAATGGATATTAAAATGAATTAAAGAATAACTATCTGTAACTTGGTTATTTTAATATATGTATATGTCGCATTTAATGTATATTTTTAGTCCACGTAAATTTGACCCACACCGACTCAATCTAAACTAAATCAACTCCCGAAAATTTGTATTTATGACCAATCAAAATATACATGGACTGAAATATACTCGGATTATGACACATAACAAATATGATCATAATTAAGTCATCTTATCGTATTTTTAACCAAATCTCGCCGTACAGAAAAGTTTGATTGTTAGTTAAATTAAAAATTTATATCACAAGACACCAGACATAATCGTTTAAACATAAATTTTCAACTGCATGTATGATTTTTACCAAAACTTTTAATCTATATGCAATTTGATTCATTTTTGAGATCAAGAAATTTTACAATTGAAACGAAACATAATTAGCGATAAAGTGATATAAATTCAAGACCAATCAATGTTGCCAAAAACATAAAACCCTTTTTCTCCACATCCTATACTAAAAAAAGCTAACACTCAATTTAAATAAATTACAAAATCACAAAAAATATAAACCGAAACGACGCATTGCATCAACGCACGTCAGCCCCCTCCAAACAATCCGAAGCTTTCCACGGAAAAGCTACACGGAGAGCGGCTCGGAAGTGCGTACGTGTAGCCGAACACGTGGCCGGAGTGAGAAAGAGCTTTCCGTGGAGCTTATTCGTCAGTGGTGTAGCTAGACAGTGACAAGTGTTCCACGGAGCTGAGCCGTTATCGCGGTCGCGCCGGGCGTTGCGCATCAATCACTTATAACACTATGGTTTGTGTGCGTTATGGGACAGTGGCGTACTTTTAAACCATGGAATGTGTCGTATTTATGTTTTTTCAATGTTGGACGTTTTTCGTTTTATTTTTATGTGATATGTTGAAAGATTTTTAAAAGAAGGGTTTTTTAACACTCGCGTGGCGTCTGTCAGACCGCAATGGGTTAAAATACGAAAATATCTTTAAAACCAGAAAAGTTAAAAATATTTTTTAATAATAAACGATTCATTAAAATAATAATCAATAGCTTTTAATGATATTTCTGAAATTTACAGTAAAATAAAAATTTGATTAAACTAAAATTGGATAGGAGTTTTATAACTTAAATAAGGCGTAAAAACATAAAATTTTGTTGGAAATTAAAAAGCAAACAGATTTGAGACTAAAATGCTTAATTATGATGCATAAATCCATATTTTAGCATTTAAAATTCTTTAATAATATTTTATTCCGAATTTATCACTGAAATTATATGGACTGGCGTCAGGTAGAAGTCACGCGAGTAACCGAGAGTTAACATTGGTGTAGTTTCTAATGGATAACAATACCAAAATAGTTGAATATTCGTTAAGGGAATGTAATTGGAATATGATTATATGGGAATGTTGAATTTTCCTTTTGACGTTTTAATGTCGCTCTATAGAAAGTTGCTATTCATTTTGGCTTTGAAAAAACTTTTAGTATTTTATATAACGACTAGGATGGTTGTTGGCTTTGGTGAAACTTTCAATGTAGAGTTCCTAATAAATGTAAATGTTGGATGTAGTTTTGTCTGTTGTTGCTGGAACTCGGCTAGGCCAGCTTAGTAGTACCAATACAAAGTTGAATACGTGAAATTAAACGGGATTGATAAGTTTTACTTTTGATATTTTCATTTGGTTTCACAGAAAGCTACTATTTTTGAACTTTTCGAATTTATTTTTAAATTATTTCAATATGTTTTAAATCAAAACTAGGCCAGCCCAGGTTAAAAAACTTGCATATTTAAATCGATCAATCAATATATAAAATATATTCATGAATATGTTTAATTTCGGTAAACATTAAACTTTCTTGCGAAAATTTCCAACCTTAAACAAAAAAAATATATTTCTCCATTAAAACATCTCATAAAGTTTAAAATTACGCCCACCACTGAAAACAACCACGCACTGCTGAAAACTGGAAAACTCACCCCCGCAGCCGGAAAATTCACGCACATACACCCTAAAGGGTGAAGAACGGAAGCTCCGCCAAAGGGTTGGACCCTTCGTCAAAGCGTTCATATTTCGAGTTCGTTTTTCATTTCGTTTTGTTGTTTGCAAATTTTCCGCGCATATCGAAGGTGAAAGCGCGCGATGCTATCTATTTATTTGTTCGTGCGATTTTTCCATTTCTGTTTTTCGGCATTGTTTTTTGAAGAGCGATTAAAAACGGCGGTCGTTTTATTGCAGCCGAGCGTAAACGCGATTACTGTACCATAGATTTTTATAATATAAACGATGCGTGAATAATTCAAATTATATATTATACATATACATATAAAACAAATGAAATTTCCGAAAAACATCTAACTGAACCCAACCCAATCTAACTCAATTTAACCCCCAACATTGCGTATTTATATAAATATATACGGTTTGAATGAAATACACTCAAACTGTGACACAAACACAATTATACAAAACGTCGATCCTCGATATATTATACATCCAAGCAAGTGTGATTAATTAAATCACGAATTCCCATCTCGGTGATCGATGCGAACCCAATTACACCGACACATAAATTAATTTGCGCTCCAAACAGAAACCCAGACTTTAAAAGTTGGCTTACGATTATCATCGAAGAGGTCGATGTCGGGTAAGGCTCGAAGGCTTTGCGGCATTTGGGTAAGAAACAGCTCATAACGCAAACATTGTGCGATCATTGCGCGTTTACGAGGGCGCAATCTCGCAGGCAATGTCTCAATATTTCACGTGTGTTATTATACATGTGGGGCTTCGTGCATAAACGGAAATCTAATATGGATACGATGATTATGAATTAAGTGACGGGAACGGTGTGAATTTTGTATTAAATGGATTTTCGTATCGAATTTTCATGGTTATGTGAAGCTTAAAGTTTCATCTAGGGTTGCTGTGTGAAAAATTATGGAGGTTCGGTTGAAAAAATAATTTGAAGAGAAAATTAAAAAATATCTTAATATTCTTGAATCATAGCAGTAAAGTATTATTATATTTTATTGCATATGTCGTATATTATTAGTCTATGTATATTTGATCCAACCAACCTAATCTGACTCAACCCAAAACTTCGATCAAAACAAATTAAATTTCTGAAAGAATTTAACTTAGCATTGTTTAACCCAACTCAACTCCCGACAATGTGTATTTATGACCAATCCAAATATAATATACATGGACTGAAATACACCTGGATTGTGACATATAATATATAAAGCATTATAAACAGAAGCCTATTTATTCATAATTTTTAGAGTTATCTATTTTCGATGAAAAATAGAAGTTGCATCAATTACTGTACTTCGTATATATTAATATAATATATTTTATGATCAATGAAGGATGCGTCTTCTTTTTGAATACCATATTAAAACCTCAGTCTTATCATTATTTTTACTCGATAAAATTTTGAAGCCAAATAAAGCAAATTGTATAAAATATAAACATGTATACACTAATATTTATTCTAAAAATAAATAAAAAATTTCAAAGCACATATAAAATTTTCATATATTATAAAAAAACAGATCATTCAAATGCGAACCAAAATTAATACAGAATAATAGACATGCGTACGAATATTAACATCGATATTATTCACAATCAAAATTCATGTGTTTTATGTACATACAAATCGTGCGTTATTGTTTTTTGAATATAATTTTACCTTTATTATATCGATGTGAACCGCTATGTGGTATCGGCACGCTGTCTGAATAATCTGCAAAAAATCATAAAAATGTTTTGCTTATATGCCGCACAACTCAACATCAAATATATTCAATGAATCTTTAATATATCTAGAAAATTAGAGTAAAGCAAAATTCATAAAACAGATCCTGATTCTAAATAATCATTCATTGAACATGGGTACACATACTGCAAAAATCAACAACAAAGAATACATAGAACGAATCTATACTGAAAATGCACCCAAAATCCAACAAAATATATATATGTCAGTATAAAGCAAGCTCGTCCCAGAATCCCCAGAACGGGTGTGGGCAAGTAATCCTTTATTGCCGCGTTGTACCGGGAGCCAGGCTAGCTTTTAAAAGCTAAGTTTCAGCTATTGGCTTAGCGGAAGTTCTCTTGCTGTGCAGTTAAACACCAAACAGTATTACGGAGACAGTATTCGTTGTTTCTACGTATCCGCTTGCCTCTTTCTAGAATGGGACCCTTCCCAGTACGATAAAGATCCACCTGAATCCGACACTTTTAGACGATACGTGCACGACATTGTTTGCTTCGGATAATATATCATAGGAACGTCTAGAGAATACCTTATATATGTTTATTTCGTGCAAAATAGTATATAATTTCTTAAAAAAATTTCTAAGAATCATTAAGTGTTAATTAATTGGATTTCAAAATAGTTTCAAAGAATTGGAATAAATATTTTGGTAATTTCATTATTTATTTCCATTTAATAGTTTCACAAAGACAATATTTAATTTATTTTAATTGAATACAAAAAAAATGTTAAGAAGTAAATTTTAATTAAAATAATTCTCGGAAAAGTTATCTTATCATTAAAAATAACTCAAACGTGAATTCGTTCGATAAAACACAAATAATCAAGTTTCAATATGAAAAAATATAAATAAAAAATTAAATATATATCCAACACTTCATTACAAAGTGTCATCACTCGAGAGACTTTCCGAAAACGGCGACCGTTCAAATTCAAATTGACTCGAACGAGTCGGCGTCGTTTAAGCCAACCGAAAAGTTTTCCGCGCCGGAAAATTCCCGACGGGAAAATCGGAAGCGTTGACCGCTCCGGCGGCCTCAGCACGCAGGGAAAATAATAAAAAAAAATCTTTCACATTATACGAGGAGGAGTCCCTTAAAATTCGAGGCCACGGGACGCCCTTCGTCACACATGTGTCGCGTCCCGGCAACGTTGACGCGAACGTGCGGACAATGGCGGCTCGGCGCGAAATCAATGCGGCCCGCTTGACAGTTATGGGGCTTTCGTTTTCAAAGTTCTCGAATTCGGTCAAAGCCTTATTTCCCATACCCGCATCATATATATAATATAAGTATTATATGTAACATTAGGGATACCAAATGGTATGATAAAATCGAAAAAAATTGAGATTCGTAACTTCAATTGTATCGCATTTGCGATAAAAAAACATCATGTTTTAAAATCTGATAGACGTTAGAATAAAAAATAAAGATAGAATAAAATAGAATGAAGATTCCGTGAACTGTCACTAGGTGTCGTTTATTGTTGTAAAAATAGATGAAACAGTTTTCTGCCATGTCGTGAAATTGTCAATGTAAATGAATAAGTCGTAAATTCCAAAAATTCAAAATCGGTTTTGTGTCAGAAATACGTTCTATATATAAACCAGCCAATGTTTTAAAGTATAGTTGAAATCCCTAAAATTAATTTTTAATTTTATATATCAACAACAAACTTGTATCAGTGGTATACGCCATTGTGTATAATACCTTATGTCCTTATGTCCAGTATTCAAATGATAAACGAAATGAGTTGACAGTTTGTGAAATTGTCATTTAGTCGTAGTAGTTTCATGCAGATGGCTAATTGACCAGTACCGTTTTTTTTAATATGTATTATATATTGTTTTGAAAAGATCTACGTAATCGACATACCGTTTCAATTTCAAAAATATTATTATTATAGCTATTACATTTTTATATCAATATTTGAAATTCTGAAATATTAAAAAAAAAATAAATGGAAGCCCTATAACTGCGCTGTCCTTTTTCCATATTGAAGGTTGTCAGCTCGTGCGACCTGAAATAAAAAAGGGACATTTTTCGCCGTACGTATATTATTTCCCGCTGTGCGTATATGACTTGTGGACCCTTTGAGCTGTCGATAAATGTGAACGTATATGATTTTAACATTGTCGAAATTCGCTTTGCACTTTTTGATGTTTTTGATGTGAAAGAAAGCTTTGTTGGCTGACGGTGGAAAAGCGATAACGATGTTTGATGAGCACGTGGCAGCCACAATTACGAATGTATAATCATTAATTCGAGGCGAAACTCATTTGCGCGTGCGAATAATAAAAAAATACACGAGGTGGCACCGAGCTTTATATATATGTATATATATATATATATATCGATATTTGATAAAAAAAAATATATATAAAAAATTGGATTTCGCAGCAATCTACGTTATAATAATATGGGCGTGGAAACAAAACGGTTTACGCGCAGTTTTATATTAAATTTCGAATTCGCTTCCGCAATTTTAACGCATTTACAAGAAAATAATGGATCGTTGAAAGCGTTAAGAGTTAGACTGGCGGAAATGCATTTGCGAAAAGCGCGAAATATGAAATACGCAACCGCGGGGATGACTAGCGCGAGGGGAACTTTAGGAATGTTTAAAGCTTAAATGTTAAATGTGTTATGTTAAATGTTAAAATCATTGTTATAAGACAACATAAAATTTCGATAATGAACGAAATGAAAATTAATCCGTTTAAAGAACGTGAACAGGCGCAGCTGACGTTTCGTGTTGTTTCTAACGATACTTTGATGATTGATTAATTCGGTTTCTAAAATTATTCATTATATAATATTTCATTTTTATCATAAAAACGAATTTGTAAAATGAAGTTGATATACATTTAAGAAATGAAAAAAAAATCGTATTATTATAAAATGTATTGTAGATATGAGTTTGAATTTGTTCCGTGTGATTTTGATTTATATCAAAGCATGTTCGATGTGAAATGATTTTTTTTATTTACGATTCGTTAATATTTGATTTTATGAGTTATGAGTAGTAAAAATAATTATTTATTAATTCGATACGTCAAAAAAATTATACGATTTATCAAACACGTACACCCAAAACTCAGTTTACATTATTCCGAAATAACATGGTTAAAAAAAATAACCGATTATTTTGTCACACAATTTTTTGACTTTAACTCCCTTTAAGAATAATTCGATGTGCAAATTCCACCGTTAAATATATTATACATTATAAAAACGTTTTTTTATCAAACATATAAATCTATTAATCTAAAATAACACCGATTATTTTTACACACTTTGGACGAGTTAAAAAAAGATTATTTTTATGCCAAATTGGAAAGATTTGAAGAAAACTAGCAAACGATTATAGTTATTAAATGAAAATTTAAAAATGTGGCATAATTTCACCATATTGCTCATTTATATGGTCAATTTACCTTTTTCATATGAAACGTATACCTCATGTAAAAAAAGATTTGTATATATAATATATCACATTTACAAAAACGTACATATTCATTTTTTATACATCACACAAACTTGTTGTTTTAATTTCGCACAGCAAACATCGACAAAGCTACGTATCCATCGAAATTTGAACGAGTTAACCCTTGCGACTTTCAAGGCTTTTCTGCATTAGATATGCTGACGATCGTTTCCCAAGGTTTTATCTACAATATTCATTCAACGTAAAATATTTGTAGGCAAACTTATAGAATCGGAATTATATTTCGTATTTTGCAATTGGTGCGCCCATATCAAATTCTGAGCTATAAAACGATAGAGCCTTGATGCACAAAAACGAGTGGAAAGGATTAACTTTTCCCGACAAAACCGATATCAATTCCGAAGCATTCCCCACATACCAACCAATCTTCGATTAAACTCACCGCCATCAAATATCAACATACACCCCCATAAGGCCTCGTACACCATTTATCCCGAGGACGCCCCCTTCAATCAAATCACATGCACCCGATTAACCCACGAACGGTCCACTCACCAGTCCCCCAGGTCTCAAATGCATTAACGCACGCGTCGTCGTCTATGCTCATCTGTATTCGAGGACTAATGGCCGTCCTCGAGCCCCGCTGAGCCTCCCTAGGCCGGCCCAGTTAGGCCCAGGCCCCGTGCGATTCGGCTAACTGGACCAATTTGCCGTTAATCCATATTTGATTACGGCGGGCCTTGCGGGTGGCTCGCCAAGTGCAAAGGTCGCGCATTATCCATCCTCTTGTGCATAATTAAACGGGCGGGGCTGTGGGGGGGGGTGTTGAAATTTTGCGAATGGGGAAACGCAATTAGTCTTTGTTGTAGTGCTGGGTTAATTAACTTGCGGCGGTAAGTTGCGAGGATGGGACCGTAAGATGTTTTTCGGCGGACGATATTAAATGCTGCGGGCGGTTGGAGTTTGGGCGCTTTCGGAATTGAAAATGTAACTAGCGCAGGGTCGGCAGATTGATTTCCAAAAAAAAAATATCTTTCAAAAAATATAAAAAACGAATATAAAAAAACTGACTTTTCCAAAAAATATTTCCTAAAAAAACGCAAAAATTTCCTTTTTTTACTGGAAATTTACAAATTTGTATATACAGAGTCGGACAAAAGATTTGAATCCATCGCAAAAGGATATAAAACAAAAACGATTCAGCTTACAGAAATTATATTTATAATATATTGTTCAATACAGTAGACAATGTTGTTTTTTACATTAAGTTTTAAAGATGATATCATTAAGATGGCGGCCGTCAGCCGCAATGCATTCTTGAAAGCGATTCCGGAAGTTTTCAACCGCTTTCCTGCATATTGGGATAGGTATAGCCGTAACTTTCTCCCTGATTCTTTCCTTAGGTTCTTCCAGGGTGTATGGACGATGTTTCCTTTAGGTACCCCCAAAGAAAAATGTTTCCCTAGCGCCTGGTCTCTGTGAAGGGTGACGTGGAGTGGCCTGCGCGCTCACCAGATTTGAGTATTTGAGACTTTTTCTTTGGTGTTACCTAAAGGAAAAAGTTTTTGAACATCGTCCATTCACCCTGGAAGAACCTAAGAAAAGAATCAGGGAGGAAGTTTCGGCTATACCTATCCCAATGTGCAGAAAAGCGGTTGAAAACTTCCGGAATCGCCTTCAAGAATGCATTGCGGGTGATGGCCGCCATCTTAATGATATCATCTTTAAAACTTAATGTAAAAAACTACATTGTCTACTGTATTGAAGAATATAAATATAATTTCTGTAAGTTGAATCGATTTTGTTTTATATCCTTTTGCGACCGATTCAAATCTTTTGCCCCACCTGTATATATTATTAAAAACAAGAGTGTTTAGTGTTTCAATTTAATAAAAAAAGGGTGCCTCTTGACTATGACACTTAAGGCACGAGCCTACTCTGTTACACCTTTGAGCCGGCCCTGTACCTAAGTCTTTTTTTTGACCTTTGTAAAAAAAGCATTGGATGAATTATGTTTTTTTTTATCAATTTAATTAATAGGTTCTTGCGTTTAAAACAAAAACGTTTTTCATAATATATAATATATTTTAACAGTGGAGTTTGCACGTTTAAATATTACGAGTTATTCTTTTGCGAAAGTTGAGTAAACAATATAAAATGAAATTTGTTGCTTAATATCTGATTTAAATTTTAGATTAATTCTGAAACTTTTTGAAAGTCAATATTTCGATATATTTTTTTAATATTACTTTCAAACGAAATTACAAAAGAAGTTTTATATACGAAAGTTTTACGTAACGTGCAACAAAGCGTGCCTGAAAAAAATATACATTTAAAACTAATTATAGTTTAGCAAATTTGAAAAGTTCGCTTTTTCTCTTTAATAAAATAAGTTTATATTTTTAAGATTTCACAAGTAGTTAATAATTACCAACTTTTTCGGCAATATACGAAAATGCAATTCAAACCGTATACAACCAAATATAAATCGCGACGAAAACAAATTACCGACCGCCTCAAAATACACGAACAGACGAATTTAAACGTTCGAAATAAAAAATCTTTCCAATTTTCATACACAAACACCTGAATGCGTCACAGCCCCGACGAAAGAAATCAACACAGTTTCGTCGCCAGACTTTCCTATGCTTCAACGTCAACGGGGAAATTTCATCGCATCAACAACGGGACACGTTCGTGTCAAGTCAACCAGTCAACCAGCCATCCAGTCGGCCTGGGACCAGCCCTCGAGATCCACACCCATAGATCCACCCTTATTTCTGAGGGGGTTGACAAAGGGCGCTTCTACCAAATGACAAATGGCAATCCCGCCGTTGAGTGATATTCGCAAAGCGGGACGCGTCTAGTGGATGTACGAAAGATGTATTTGAGGACTTTTGTTGAATAGGTGTGCGTTGGAAAATATATATTCGAAGTTTGGTTACATATTTTCTTTTATTGAATTGTATTTTTCAAGTTTAACCTTTCAAAGGATATATGAGCCGTTATGCATGTATGTGACGTAAATGTTAATTTTGATAAAAATGAGTTTAGCCTGATTTTAAGTTAATTTGGATATCTTATTTGTATATTTATAACAAACGAAGTTAACACTGCATTTAATAATAGTGATATGAAATGAAAGAAAAATATTTCGATGTTAAATATATAATAATATTATTACAAATGTTTTACATAAAATTATGAAACTGTCATATTTTCACATATTATTTACGCTCGTAATATGACACTATGTTGTAAAAATTTTTAACACAAAAATTTCCTATGTATTATTATTATTATTATTATTGCCAATTAGTATATAATATTACATGTAAATCGTGATCAGACGTAAGCGCACTCGACCCAAGCGCACATGTTTTCAAAATTTTCAAACTAAAGTGGAAAACGTTTAACGTGAAACTAAAAGGGCCAAAATATGTTTAAGGATTAAATAATTTTATTGTAGATGTTATATTATAGTATACGTACACAATATTTCACCAGTGCATTTCTTGTTGACCGATTTCTCGATGTATCATTATTATCGTTATGATAAAATTAATCAATGTAATATACTATCACATTATTTACAAATTCCAATGACCAACTTCTAAAATCTCATTTCAAGACCGCCACAGCATATTTGCTACGTTCATTAAAAAAAAACGATCAAATTATATCATTGGGCCCCAACCGCGACTGAGCAAAAAAATCTTACAAGCCCTGCAGCGCACGAAGCATTCACGACCGATATAAAAATTATACTGAAAAATTTACGGCAATTTTTATATCGCAGATGCGTCCCCGTATTTACAGGACGTGCGGGACGCGCAGATCAGGAGCTGAAAATGCAAGTTTAACGAGCGTCGCGATAAAACGCGCACCGCCCACACACAACGGTGCAAACACACGCTGCATTATCATTATACAATGTTCGCATGGAGAATTTTTCAGCCGGAGCGTATTCCCCGCGAAAAAACCGCATAAAAGTGTGAAATATTATGGCGCGATACAAGTTAATATAAGCGCTTTATTGCGCCGCGGCGTTTTCCGCGAACCGATATTGTTCGCGTGAGCAATGTTTTTCAAAATGTTTCCCTATATTGGAAATTTGAAATTTCGACGTTGCAGATTTTTAATTTTTCAGCGGCGTTATTGAAAAGTGATTGGTCTTTTTTATTATGCTGCCGTTCCTATACCTATCTGTAGACTTATAGATACTATTATATTTTTTATTTTAATAATTGTTTATATAATATATTGATTGATTTTTTTAATAGATTCCATTTACGGCTGATCTGACTGAAGTGTTCAATAACGTATTTGCATAAGTCGAGAAACCCCTGTACTTAAAATCATATAATCGATCGATATCTACAAAATTGAATTGAAACCCCAACACCACAATCACTCATCGTGTTCAACCCGTGAACGCAAACATAATTATCCAATTACTCAACACTGCAGTTCCCTCACGACACACGCACCCCGAAAACCTTGCGATTCCTCGCGCAGTCAATTCGAATCCGTTAATATTCACCGTTTTCATCTTCAATAAAACGTTGTTAACACGTGACGGCACTCAATACTAAAACGACGAAGGTTTCGAAGCCGAGAGTTGGCCGCGAGTTTAAAGCCTTGCACTAAACCGCGTTGATTAAATCCGCTCCTCATTCCCGACACGTTCCCGACGTACGTAGGCGGGGTACGGCAGGTGCATTTTAGATTTTCACGTTTTCGCGGGTCGTATAGAGGTCCTCGATTAAAGCCTTTGTTCCGCAGAATGGTCTGTTTGCCGATAAAACTCGTACATCGTATAGGGGAAACTTAAAAATAGGCTGCGACGGCGTCTGATTCGGCCGCCGATATCGGAAAGGTCATTCGGGGTTAATTAATCTATTAAACTTTCTGAATGATGGGTAATTTGGTTCTGATGGTTTTAATGCGTTTGAGGTTGATTATCAATCATTTTGCAGTAATTGAGCATTATTATAATGGCGGTAGATGTTGGAAATGATTATGACTTTTCTGATGATGATTTCGATTCATTAACGATCTCAAAGGTGAACGTGCACAAAATGTTTTAACGCGCAAAAAGTTGTTTTTTTTTTCCAGCATGTCACCTACTGAAAAATTGCGGTCTACCCAAACTTTTTCATGTTTAAATTTGTTTCATGCTTTATGAATACATATTAAAAATTATTTATATTTGAGTCGTGCACTTTTATAATATACTTGTTGCATTTTTAGTAGCATGAAAATTTTTTCTATTTTATAATATAATGTAAAGTTTCTATATATTATATATCGATGATGTTTTAATAAAAAACGCGTATTTTAAACATAAAAGGTAAATAATAAATATTTTTAGTATTAAGGATAAGGATAATAAAGGTAAGGACAATTTTCTTACCAAGGATAGATCACGTACTTGTTATTCACCATCACTCAAAAAAATGTGAAATTTATGATTTTCAAAGATGATAATCTGTATAGAACTGTGAAAGATTATCATCTTCAAAAACCTTATATTTCACGTTTTTTTGAGTGATTGTCAACTAAAGGCATATGGTCCACTACTGATGTCATATCCCTAGCATTTGTGAAGATCATAAATTACAGCAACACAGCGTACGCCTCATACAAGTAAGCGACCCACTAAAAAATATTCAAACATCACCAAGGCGGCTACAAATTTTCATTTCGGTGGCACAAGAAGAGCCAACTATTCGATTTGCGTCCACGAAGATTTACGAGTGCCCACAGGAGCGATCATCTCGTTCCCGACGGATGCGATATCGCTAATACCGTTCAATTTTCGATTCACTTTTGTGAATTGTGTGTCGACCACTCGTGGGCACACACACGCGTCCGTTCCGAATCCGATAGGGACATTTTCCATTTGTAGCGGCACTCTGTGCAAACAATCGAGTTTTCAATTACTTAGTCCGATGCTATCTCGTCGGGGGATTGAGCGCGTTTCGATCGCTTTTATGGTAACCGAGTCCGATTGCGTACCGTCGATCAGCGGCGAAGAGGAGATATTATCCGAAGCTGGGAGGCTTTGGGAGATTCAATTTTTGATATTAGACCACTTCGGATCCGATGGAGATCCGATTGTTGCCGTGAGTGCTTCTCGTTTAAACGTATCGGCTGTTTAGCGGATGATAGAAATCATATAATATATTGTGTTATTCGAAGCTTGCGTTTTTCATGAAAAACACAAAAATATATAATTTTAGAATGTTGTTCCTTTTTAATGGTTTTCATAAAAAAATAAACGTCATCTGTTAAATATGGTGTCTTATGATATACTTATGGAAGGAAATACTCATATCTCTGACACCACTATAATTTGGTTAAAAAGGGCATCAAAGACTATTGATGAAAAGTTCGGCTTTGTAAATCATAAAAGAGCTCATTTTAAAAGATGAAATTCGGAGAAACGTGAGTTGAAAAAATTATTTTGATTCGTAGGTCAAATATAATATTATTTAATTTTATCACAAAAAATATCTTAAATTTTAGCAGTGTTGGGAAAAATATGAATATCTTCAAAATCTAGTGTATTTTTCGTAAGTTATTGAAAATTTGTAAAGAACTAAGAGGGTTAAATATCTATTCATATTGCATGTTAGAATGAAAAGGGGGCCGCTTTTCAATTGAAAAGCGGTTCACGCTCGATAACATCATTTTTTTTAATCCGAAATAAAATATTTTACGAAATATAAAATCCTTAATTAAAATATTCCCAGAAAAAGCGTTCTGATCAAATTCATGAATTATTTTTTCTAATAATTAAAATAAACCGACACTAAATTCCGCTCGCTTTTATTGCGGATGTTGAGCGAGCTTTCGAGAATTTTTGCGTAAGAAATGAGCCCCCGTCGACGGGGAGGGCAAAAATATGGTGCGAGGCGATAATTTTCGCGGGGCATAAATTTTTCAAAAAGCCATTCGGGCAAAGATAGCGCGTCGTCAGATATTGTTCTCGCGCCCCTTTAGCAGAGATGAGGGAAAGTGCGCCAGAGGAGGGCTCAGGCCGCAGAGGATCAGCGCCTCCTTTATTCTTATCGCCGTCGACTGGCGCGGCAATAATCATAAAAATAACACGGCAATAAAAAGCAGATGCTTAATTCGAATTGTGCGTATTTATGAGGACTACGCACGGCCGGGACGTGGAAAATTTAAAGAGCGCGAAACACGGGAAGATAACGCGCCGACGCACCTCGCGAATGCTCCCGAGTGTTGTAAAGGGAACTAATCGGGACGTTTGCTTAGTATGAATGAAACGATGAGTATCCTGCTCTCGTAATTGGGTGGAATATCAAGATGATATTCTGCGTTTCGTCTGACAATATTTGGTAGAACCGCTATTATCCGGACTTCGATTTTTGTCTTTCGAATACTTTCGAAGAATTTTATATTTTTTGGAAAAGTGTGGTTTTTTTTTTGTGAAAAATATTGGGTGTTAAAACGACGGACGGACGCCAAAATATCGCTTGAAAACCAACAGTTTGTGATTTAAAATAAGTATCGCAACAGCTCGATAAATGAACTAAATGTCAAGCTGACAGATCGTATTCGCGTATATATCTAAGTGGTTACGATACGT
Source organism: Hydropsyche betteni (assembly GCA_028571205.2). Classification (NCBI taxonomy): domain Eukaryota; kingdom Metazoa; phylum Arthropoda; class Insecta; order Trichoptera; family Hydropsychidae; genus Hydropsyche; species Hydropsyche betteni. Next base: position 2,403,997 of record JAOXNN020000004.1, read on the forward strand.
GATGATGGCGTGATTAAGGAAAATTAAAGAAAAAGAAAAATTAAGGAAACGTCTAATGTCATCTATTTGATAGTGGAATTACTTATTTAATTTGTTCTATTTACCTTAAAGATATGTCTTTGATAATGGTCTCGAAGCGATTGCGTCCATTCTGCATAATATTTGTATATTTTATACGCAAGTTACGATTTGTCATCAAGGAGATCGTCACGTGTACATCAACATATAAACGAACACCTTATTTCGCCCAACTTTGACATTTGAGGCTATACATTACTGATGGACGCGAATCAAATCTGTCACTTCGATAGACATTTGTCGATTCCTTAATTTTCCTTTTTCCTTAATCACGTGGTTCGTAATCACGTATTATAACCACTGAGATATATACGCGAATACGATCTGTCAGCTTACTTAAATAAAACTTATCGAACTTTTTTCCTAGGGCCCGAATTTTTCTCTATGGCCCTAACTAAAACCTGACCGGACTTTCATTTTTAAATAAATTTTTACAGCTTATAAAGTGATAGTAACATAATTTATTCATAAAAAATCGTTTTATATAAAGTAAAACAATTTCTATACTTAAAAAATTTGAAATTGAAAAAATTCCCATAAATGGCGTTGAAAATGATAACTTGATTAATTACCTTGGGAATCGATGAATACGCTATCAAAAATACTAAAATTAAAAAGGTAAATATATTTAAAAATTCTTAATTTTGTGTGCATAGTTATAATAAATTTTGAATTAATTCTTAATTTTATTTATCATAATTAATTTTCTTTTCTCGATTATCCGGATCATCTCAGTCCCGTTTAGTCCTAATAATTGAGGTTCTACTCTAATTCTAATAGATATAGAAATTTTGTATACTTACAATTGTAATAGAATAACAATCCAGCGACTAGGGTGAAAACGACGATCATCAATACCAGTAAAAATAGAAATATTGCTGGTTTGCAACAAGTCACCCAACAATCGACGTCTTGGCCATTGGGAGCAGGTGTACTGGTGCCACCATTTAACATTGCGCAACATTTCTGCATAAAACTTCTTCGCGATGTCGCATTGTCGACAACTTCTGTCCCCCTCGGGACTACTGAACTATCGCCGGTTTCGTTCACCACAACTCCTTGCTGTTGATCTTGATAAGGATATCCCCTATTCGTTAATCGGACGAAACCAGCTTGATCGTCATCTTCTTGGGGATTTTGGTAAACGCCATACGAAGCCACCATGTCAACAGCTGATTGAGGTACAGGTTTTTGCTGGGTGGTGTCATTGTTGACAGTTGCTTCTGGGCTACCAGTGGGCCAACACTCGCAAGAGCATCTGTCTTCCTTTCGTCTAAGCCTGCTTGTGGTTGTCGTTCTTCTAGTGACATCGGTTCCATTTTCCCCTTCGTGTTTCTTGTCTTCTTCTTTGCGTTGGTCTTTAGATGTTCTAGGAAGCGTTTCGTGAGGTCTTCCATAGTGGTTGTGGTTGTTTCTATGGGCTTCTAAGTACCAGTTTCTTTCTTCGGCTCGAAGGGTGTTGTCATTGTTACCTTCGTAAAGGTCTGGTCTTTGAACAATGTGTGGATTTGTTGCGTTGTAGTTGGATGGACTAAATCTGGGATCCGTCGGAAATACATCGTGCGGAATATGTGCAAAATTTGGATCGTATTCATGGTTTCGGTTTGGAGGGTAGTAATTGTTTAACGGAGAGGTGTATTCAAATGGAGGTCTATGCATTTTAGATGGTATTATTTATTTTCTTGAACTGTCATTCTTTGAACTCACATATTATTATTACACTATTTAATGATCACTCACATTTTTTTAATTTTATTTTGTAAGAATTTGTTCCTTTTGTCATATTATCTATACGTGATGAATTGTCTTTTTAATGTGAAGAAGAAAGAAAAATAAATAAACCAACGGAACTTTTATGATATTCAAATTCGTGGCATAATTGTGCTCAGGTAACTCGTAAAGAAAAAAAATCCCAAATAAAATTGGAAAACTTTCAGATGAACGGAAAATTGAAAACTCTGGAGGAAAATAAAAACTTAATGAATGTAACTTCCAGCTCCTCTTGTGAACGGAGAAAGAGATAAACAACAAAATGTCTAACAAAAACGACAAACGTTCAACGATGAATGAAATGTCAAGGTAAATAAGATACTTCTTTAAACAAACGCGAAAATATATTTCCAATCAATACTTATAGATTTATTGTCTAAAGTTAGAGTAGCTCTCAAAACGCTTTCGATATTTTTTTGCTTAAAATATATCTACAAAAATATAACTCTGATTTACTTTTACTTAAATAAGTACACGTATACGGAGAATCATCAAATTCAGTACACAATCAAAGCAACACAAGTAATAATCTAATAAAGGAGAACCAACTTTCGAATCGCTCCTTGCACAGAATCTATGCAATTGTACACATATAACGAGTGTTAGGCGAAACGGCATAAACCATCTACACGTACCAGCTGTTCCACGAGCAATAATAAAGTTAGCCATATACAGGTAACAACCTTATGTTACACTTGGCCACTTTGTGTATTCGAAGTTATTAAACTGCACCGAATAATTACGTGTTCACCATATTGAATTCGCGTGGTACACTTTTCATATGAATTTTGCATTTTCGTAGCGATACGTGCATTTTTCCATGCAACGTCCAAGGAAAATAAGTATTCCTCGGAGACGTTCGACGCTGACTACGAAGCCGTAGCAACGGAATAAATTGAAATAAAGTTTACTTCTTGCTGAAGATGCATTTGAGCTGGCCCAAGTGCATTTGAATTTTTCATATTGATGACGTTCGAGTACGTCTCGCCGACCGAGTGGAGGAGACTGCCACATATAAGGCGCGGACTGAAGGACCTTTTCGTCTGTGGAAAAACTGCAGCGTTTCGCTATGGCTTTTCGTACTTTTTGCACGTGTGCAAATATACCCAGGATGCCAAGTGGAGGTGGGACCTCTCAAAAAGAAAAACGAAACACTTCGAATTTTTAAGACTTTGATCGTGACAGGTAGACGTGCATGTAATATGTCGGAAATTTTGCATACATTTAACTCTGTATACATAATATGTTACGCTTTGTTTGTGTAATCTCTTTTTCAATGGACGAAGCAAATAATCTTGCTTTGCCTATAAAATTTAACATTTGGTGATGTAATAATGTACCTTAGATACGTCATTTGACGTCTTCTGTACAATAGTTAACATTTCTTACGACATACTTATGGAACGCATTGATATTTCTTTGATATTCCAGATATTTGGTAAAAAATATTTAGAAATTTTGGAAAGAGAACCAAAAAAAGGGTCAATATCACTATCGTAGGGTACGTCGATTGTCATATTTGATAGAAGACGTTAAATGATGCACCTATATTGTATGGAACCTATTCACCAACAGATATTGTTTAATTTCATAAAAAAACTAGATTCTTTACTTCGTTCATGGATGGAGCAATTACACAAAGAGTAACATATAAACATGTTTGTGTTTTTCATTGATAGAAATAGACCAATTGAAACGATCAAATAAATTTCATGCTACAAAGCCCTTAGTGATTAATGGATTTAATAATATGCAAAATTTTAGGTCACGGCATTTGACCCACATTGGAAAATTCAGGTCTCAAATTCGATACGGATTTAATTGTAAACAATAATATCCTACATAAACCTTCCCCCCAACGAAGCGTTACATATTTTCCGGTTTGTACTACTCTTCCAAACTGAATGACTATGCTCGAAGCCTTCGAAACGTGTATAAAAAATTAAAAAAGAAACACCTTTAGCACTAATTACAAAACGCTCATTTTCATGGCTGACAGGCGAGCTCGACACGCGACCAGATATCAAAACGTTATTAATCATGAACTGTCAGTGCACAGCGGCGCCTTAACGAAAAGGCGATCACATTAAGCGGCACTGTTGCCAAATCGGCTTATGACCAACTACGTTGCCAAATCTAGTATGAATGTTAAGCTAAAAAAATGACCGAGACCAATTTTCACCATATTTTCAGTGAAAAAAGCGCGTCGATACACTTCAATTCAATTATTATCAAATATTATAAATTTCATCCGTCAAAACTCAATTCAAAAACCAAATTCGAACTGATAAATTTCAATAGTGTTATATAATTTTAATCGTTTGCAATTAGCACACGAAACGAACGTATATCTATTATGAATTTCGTTCGCCATTAAGATCATTATATTCAAATATAATTGATTATCGCATTGGAATTGTGTGGAAAGTTTAGGAACACCTATAGAGCATAATATCTATTTGTCGGTTGTTCTGTTTCGAAATTTCGATACCAATGGGTTAATAAATCTGATCGCACAAAGCCGAACGCAACGGCACGAATAATTGGTTGTCGATCAATGCTTTGCCGAGTGCAACTGCTGCACTGCCGACAAAAGGGAAATTAAGCTTATAATTAACGTACAACGTCGAACAATGTTGAAATCTGATGCTGATCCTTTAAAAAAGACTCTCGTATTATTTAAACGTGATGCTGATCGGTAAATAAAATTGTAACAAATGTAATTCAGAATATAAAAAAAAGAATTTTAGCTAAGCTTATTCAATTGAATAAAAAAAAACCGTAAAAGTATCTGAAAATGCATGATTGAAATAGAAAAAAAAAAATGAAATAATGAATATTCATCTCCGTTCGATGATTGACGAGAGTTTAGGGATGTGAAACAATTCCACCGTTTATTAAATGCTTGCATAAAAATCGCATTTTCAACCACAATTTGCATTTCAATTAAAGCGCATGAGCTCTCCTGTTATTTTTTCATTATATGCTTGAGAGTGTATTTAAACATTATATATTAAACGTATCTCAGTTTTATTTCGTACGGTGAAAACCTTTGTAGCGTTTTGTTATTCAAATGTTACGATTCCTTCCCATATTACAAAACCGCTTCATACATAATAATGAGACGTCGAAAATGAGTCGGCGAAATAATCGAAATTATTTGTTATGCGCACAAATCGAAATTCAATCACGAATTATATAATAAAATTTAACAAGAAAAAAGCTTTACATGAAAAAAGTTTCGGAAAATGCGCACTCGAGTTAAGTAAAAGTCATTTTTCACCACGGGTCTACGTTAACGGTATAATTTTCTGGATAATAACGACTTTTTACCTTTCACTCGAGCAGTTAGAGGGGATTGTAACTTTGACGTTTCGTCACCCGGTTAAATACAAAAGTTACCGAAGAAGAGAATGAACACAAACAGAACCCGTTACTCTTATAAATAAATAATGACTCGAGCGAAGGAGGAATGTACAAGGGAGGCGGAAACTTTTTTTCGGTTACTCCTTGCTGCGTAAGGGAAGGGCACCCTCATATTGCGTATAATACACTGAAATATATATACATATATAATAATAATAATAAAAAAAGTATATACACTAAGCGTAAATGTTGCATGCTGTACGCGACGTAATCTTTTCTTGTATAAAGTTACGCTCAATAAACCTTGAGTGGTGAATTAGCTCAAAAGATTTAATCGCGTTAAGTACTATTATATTTAACACTGTATGGTTTTGTTGAGGCTGTGCTTGCGAATTCATTCTTATGTTTGTTCGCGTACTACCAATTAATATGGAATTTCGTTTAATTAATACGCTTTCTTGAAACGTTGCTGTATTGATATTAGAATTTAATTATATTATATGTGAAAATGAGAGAAAGGGGACTATCGCCGGGAGAAAACCTATATAAATTATATTACGCAAGAAAATTAATTAACTCAAAACAAATTAAGATTATATTTTGTGTTGGTATTAATCAAAGACATTCTGCGATGAAATATCCATCAATTCATGGTGTCAGAAATTAAATAGATTCATCATGCTTTTAAATTTCGCGTAAACTAAAATGAAACAGTCGATGAGTCAAAGATTATATTATACTTCATAATAATTCAATAAAAATATTATATAAGCATAGAGTTCGTTGACATTGTGAAAGACGATTCATATGAAAGAAAAAATATAAATTCAACATGATTTTAATTTTTTTGTAAAATAAAATGAAACAGTCAAGGATTATATTATATAATATTTCATAGCTCCAAGAAAATATAAGAAGAGAGTTCATTGGCATTGTGAAAAATGATTCATATGAAAGGAAAAATATAGCTTTATTCCGAGAAAGAATAAACAATCATCGCGGAGATTACTTGATACGAATCCGTAAACAACAAAAAGATTAATCTGATATTTACGTTGATTCTCTGAAGGAAAACGAAAACGTTTTGAAACTCGAACCATTCACACGTTGGAAAGGAATAATACGCTGGAAGCTAGATAAATAAAAAAATACATTCCGTATAGACATTGACGAAATACGACTCGTTCTCAAAACGATTCGAAGACGTCTTAACAAAATGTGATAAGAAAAAATAGAATGCCTAAGGAAAACACACGAGAAACAACACAACGTGTATATAACTGAACAGTATTATGCGAATGGATAAGCCAAATTAAGTTCTGACAGACCATTATTGAGTCAAGACGTTGAGGGAATAAACGTCAATGAGTTGTCCGAACTCTGAATTGAGCCGCAACAACGTTTATGTACAAACAGAGATTTGAGAGGTACTTAATAATACCCGAATTCCGTCAAACGAGCTGTATATAAATGAAAATAATTAATTAATTTTAAGTAATTTCAATTTTGTGATTGACACAATAAATAAATAAAAAAATGTAGAAAATTAACTGAATTGAAAAATTAAAAATTATTTTTACAAAGAACACGTTTTATGAAAGTTTAAAGAGTCATGAAGAGATTAATATCAAGTTATACTTTCATTGATCAAAGTAATGAAAATAATGTAAGAAAATATTTTCATGTAATTGAATGTAATACGAATATAAATTTGGAATAAACTTACTCAGAGCTTATGAATATAATATACATTTTATATTTTACATAACTATTATTGAAAAAATGTCACAGAAAAATTAAATAATCAAAATAACTAGATCTTTACGAATATTCCGAGAAAAATCGACAAAACCGCAAAACAAAATGCAAACAAAATTTTCCTTCTCGCGCAAAAAATAATCAGAACCAAAAAAAAATCTCCGACCCAACGCTAAACGACAATGCAGCGCGAAAAAATTTCGAATTTGTCGTTCGATACGACACGACACATTTCATAAATATTTCATGAGCGAAAACGTACACGCGCACCGAAAACACAATCGAAATCTCGACAGCCGGAAAACCCCCCAAAAAAAAAAAAACTAAAACAAATCAAAACGAGCACAAAAACGCCGCCAAAAGCGGACCCGAAAATTTACAATGATCCCGAAACGTCAGTCGAAGTTTCGCGACCGTTCTCGCACTATCGGGGTAGTGCGAATCGGCAAAGCCAGGGGTGTAGCGCGCGTCTCGCGTGGCGATCCGCGGTCGACTGGCGGCTCGGCGCCGACGCCCTCACCCTGCGCCCCCAGGCGCTCGGCCCCCGGCCCCCCGAGCCGTGGGGGGCGCACGCTCCGACGCCGTTTTCAATTTCGGGCCCTCGATGTTATGAGGTGCGCCGTGTTTGTTGGTATCCGAAGACGCGCTTCGGATTTTCGTGTTGTGTTAATTTGATTTTGGAGTGTTGCTTATTTAAAATTTTTTTGTTTGATGGCGATTTTTTTGATGATATTGTATTTATATTATATTAAGGCCTGATGTTAATAACATTGGCTGTGAATTACGTAAATATATATATAAAAAAAATTAAATTTATGCAAAAATATTTTATAACCGTTCCGTTGCGAAAATTCGATACCCGCTTTTTATATATAGAGGATAATGTATACGCTCGATGTTAAAAAAATTGGCTGTGAATTACGTAATTATATATAAAAAAATTAAATATATGCAAAAATATTTTATAACCGTTCCGTTGCGAAAACTCGATTCCCGTTTGTTATATATAGAGGATAATGTATAGGCCTGATGTTGATAACATCACCTGTGAATTTATAACCATTCTATTACGTAATTAAATAAAAATTACAAAGATTATAGCCGTTACAATAATAACCATAAAGACTAAATTTGTAGGTCACGATTTTCGAGCTCGAGAATAATGTAAATAGTGGTTATAGCCGTTATTTTTATTGGCATACAGGCTAAATTGGAATGGCAAAGCTAGAAGTAACATCGGATTTGAATATTTATTATTTGATTAATAAAACCAGTTTATTTATGATTGTCACAATTACGACATATAGGCAAAGCCAGAGGCAGTAGGTTATAAGCATCATATTATAGACGTTAATTTTATACGCATAAAGACCATATTTGCGAAAAAGTCGCGAGCGTCATTGAATGACATACAAACTGACAAACAAGCGGACGGATACACACACATAAATTCGCTATTATATATATAATTATATATTTATTTAATTTTGATTGATTATTGGGTAAAAGCCGCTTATTGCCCATGAGTATCGCTCATTACCCATGAGCGTACGAACCTCCCAAGTGGTGAAACGCATACATATACAAATCCAGTTATAAGTTCTAAGTTGGTGCCATGCATTCACGCACACATTCGCATCCAACTTTTGACGTTCAATTTCAGTCGATTATTTCTATACGAAATAGAATCAAACCCAACTTAATCCAACTTAACGAAAGAAATTGGGTTTTGAGTTGATAAATTGATCGAGGTATTGAATACTTTAATGATACTGCTCCGATATCTGAACAAAAAGTTTCGTGGTCTCTTTGTATCGAGCGCTCATGCTTTTCGACCAATTTTCAAGTCTTCTTACTATCATAAATAAACCAACATGTGAGTGATGCAATACTACAAATGAATACACTTATGATACTGCTTCGATATCTGAACAAAAAGTTTCGTACGACCAACTGTCAAACTGCGAATGAGTATAGGTGCATGTACATATATGAACGTAATGCCGGGTGCCAACTTGAAAACTAGACACTCTAATCTCTGTATGTGTAGGTGCATGTACGTGTCTAAAGTTTAGACTCTAAACGCGTTTCACTGCTTGGTAGGTTGGTACGCTCATGGGCAATGAGCGACACTCATGGGCAATGAAGCAACTTTTATCGATTTCTATCGTTAGGGTATGAAGTAAATTGATTTAATCATTTTTAATACAGAGATGAATGACAGTTGAACACAGTGACAATTGAACGTATAGCAGTTGAACATGGCAACAGATGAACACAACGACATATCAGCAAGCTTTTTTCTTTTTGTGTTCAAGTTTTACTGTACAAAACTGTAATTATGTTCATATGTCATTGTTTTCAATTGTCATGTTTTCATATGTCCTTCTGTTATGGATGCTTTTAATATTTTAATCCATGAAAAATTCTTTCCATTACTGTTATTATTATATTCAAATTTAAAAACTTTCTAAATTTTTTATTGCTATATAATATTAAACGTTAAGTACGGTGATTGTATGATAAATTATTAAATAAAAATTCTTTTTTTTTAAGCAAAAAGTTTAATGTTTCTTTCAAAAATCGCTCTTTTTGATTAACAGCGAGATAAGGTGTCTTTACCACATTAAACATTCAAACGTATAATGTGTTTCGTCTAGACAGATTTTGGCCATTTCTAAAATGAACTAAACTCAACAAACCTTCATCAATATTCTAAAATACATTAAGTTCAAAATTAAACCCTGTACATAAAGTGATCTCATATATTAATTATTCAAACGAATCGAAAAAAATAATCACCGAATCCAAATAAAATACAATCGAAATTCTATACAAACATTTTAATGTCAAACTGAAAACTGTAGCAAATTTCGCATTAATCAACGATTGCCAATCAACGTCACACGTTTTCCGCAAAGATAAAACATTAATAAATAAATTCGCCGAATCGAAATTCCGATCACGTATCGAAATTTAAAATGCACCAAAGCGAAATCCGCAATGACGTGATATTGTCCAATTAATTCCGCAATTTAAACGGCGCGAAAGATATAAAATTCGAACGCATGTTAGACGAAAATTTCAAGCACATATCTAGATATCATGCTTCAAAAATAACGTCGCTTATACAATAAAGGGCCCGGAATAAACTGTTTCGGGTCATATATTTTTGCAGTCAGATACGTCGCGATTAAGCTTGATAAGTGGCTATTCAAGTATTATTAAGGATTTTTGCAAGGACGACTTTGTTACGAAAATAAAATAAACACTGCTAAATCGTGTCATAAATATGCATGAATCGTAAATATTTTCGGTACGTATACAAATGAATGATTGATCAATTAAATCGTGTTGTTTTTGTTTCGATTCGAGCTCAACGTTTTGAGGCTTTCGTTTTGCAATTGCAAGAAATTAGCATGCACGAGTTTCGTGATTGAAACAGTCTATAATAGAAATTTTCACTTGAATATACAATTACTGTTGTTTTTCGCGATAGCCATTTATGAAATTCGCAATGTAAATAAATAACCGAATAGAGAGAATTCGTATGAATATTATAATGTTGGTATTTGTTTTTTACGAACTGTGAAACAATATTGACAGAATGTGATTTTTGTCGAAAATAGACTTTTGTGCTTTTTGATATGATTTTTTTTAGTAAACTATACTTTATTTTTAAATATATTAAACGTGTATATGAAAAAAACCATAATAATTTACATAAAAACATAAATCAAGTACAAAGAAAAAAAAATAAATTGATTATTTTATATCAATTAGTGCTGTAAAAATGAACCGAAGCATAAAAATAAAATAAAATATATATAATAATTAAGCCTCTTTATGCTAAAGCTCCTGAAATACATAAATTAATCCAACTTCTCTAAATATTATATAATATTTATCATATTTATAATATTTAAAGATTTACCTCTAAACGGGGATCAAAAATAAGAAGGTTATTACCGCTAAATGGCTCAAGTAATAGTTCGGTAATTTATTAGTAAATTAAACTTTACTTTTTTGGAAAACTTTAAATTTTTTTAAAAAGGTTGTGTAGGCTTATTTTTTTTAGTTCTTCGTTCTTTTCTTAGATTTTTCCTGTTTTCACAAAAATTAAATTAACCGGTAAACCAGTAATTAATACAAAAAATACCGATAAATGCAAATTACCGTAAATTTTCCTTCCCTTATCAGAAGCATATATTCGTAAACTCAATCACGCACTTCCTATGTATGGATATTTGTATATTTGTTTGTTTCTTGCCGTTTCACTCCAATACTATTCGTCCGATCACCATGAAAATTGGCATATAAGTGTATTTTTTTATGGAAAAGGTTTTTAGCATCGTTAAAATAGGATGACCATATTTCCCGGAACCCAAAATGTTCCCCCACCTATATAAAACAAATATTTTTTTGTCGAGAAGGTTTTCGTATCATTAAAATAGGGTGACCATACTTCTCAGAAACCTAAACGAGACGGTCCTCAAAATTTAAATTAAAAAAATAATTTGATTTAAAATTTAAGTCCCGAGCACCGCCGGGTATTACCGCTAGTATAATACAAAAACCAAACAATAATTCAAAAACATCACGGCAAATATAGAAAAACGTGAACCTCCCGAGTTCAAAAGCAAAACCCACACATCCAACCATCACAATTAAAAAGCCGACATCGCGACCCCTTCGCAAAAACCGGTTGTCAACCGCATCCAATTGACTCATCTTATCCGGAGGCTCGTCGGCCATGATGAAGAGCCTGTCCACGAAAGCCTTCCAGGTACAACCCCATCGTCAACCCCATAGCCAACCCCATCGCCAACCCCAACGATCCGCGGAACGCGTCCTCTTCAACGGGCCACAAGTGGAGGCTTCGCCGTTGGTGCTGGTTGTGTGCAATCCTTTATAAGTGCTCGGCGACGCTTTTTTACATTTTTTTCAGTGCTGAACACAATTATTTTCCGTTGCGGCGAAAAGTAAGTTCGCTTAATGAAAGTGCCTGCCGACGTTATCGCCGCAGCGCAGCACTTTAAAATGTAATATTGTTCTTCTGTATGAACTTCCGTTTTCGAATTAAGTTTTGCGGATCCGGGGAAGCTTTTTCGATTTTAAAATAGTGGGATGTTATTGTGTTTGTGATGATGTTAAATTATTTGTTAAGGTGGTATTTTAATCGCTTTTTAGTACGATGATTCTCAAAAGAAGGTCATAGGTCATAAATTGGTAATTATAAATTCAAAATAAATATTAAAGTTTATTAATGAATCATGATTTTATATAAAATTATCAAATTAAAATGTAAAATTTTCTTTTATATGTAGAATCAATAAAGTTATCCACCTTTTTATAATAATACTATACACATTTTGTATTTTAAGTGAGCTATAAGTTAATTAAGTTTTTTACTTTTTATAATTATAATATTATATTAAATATTAATTAATATAATATAATATAGTGGAAAAAATTTAATATAAAACTGAAGAGATCGAAAAATTAATTCATGTTGAAAGAATTTCATTTTAAACGTCATACGCATTGTAGACAGTTAATATTTTACCAGGAATGCAGTATTAGTTCTTGTTAACCAATATTTCTAGTTAAGCGTTTTCAATTTAAAAGATTTCCATCAAATAATTCTAGATAGTAAAAATTGATCAAAAAAGGTTTTTTTGAAAGAAATTTTTTATGTATTAATAAAAAAACAATGAAATTTCCATTGCGTTATGGACATGTTAAAGATTTTCATTAGACTTAAATTAAAATCGCGAAATTTCGCTAAAATATACATAGAAAATTAAGAAATAAGCATTATTATAAAACGCTGGAAAATCATCCGAAAAACTGTTAAGGAACGTACCAAAGAATACAATAAAAACTTTTTTACGCCCGTTACGATTATATTTTAAAAATTCAAGTACGCGCTGAAACAAAGTTACGCAATTTCGCAATTCAATCTCGAAAATTGCGCCGTTCCCTCTTTACGCTCGATTATTTCGTTTTTTTCATCCCCACCTCATTTTTTTCAGTACACGAAAGAATACACGGGGGGTGATAATCCGAATTCCTTCGTTTAGCGCGGACGATGATAAATATTAACGACGCTCGAAACCGTCAACGGTGATTTATCGCGTCGGCCGAATGAAAACCTGAAAAAGCACGGAAACAAATGGACGAAGAGTGCGTGAAATAAAACGCTTTTCCAATTAAATCCGAACGAGCACTAATATGCGGTCGCGGAAAAGCGACGCGGAAAAATTGCGCGTCGGAAAACCGTGGGTGTACACATCGTTGGGGAAACCGCTAATGCGCAAATATTTTTGCAGGCTCGAATGTCAAGTGCTGTACTGTGGCCGACTCTATTAATCCGGACGAGATAATTCTCTTTGTCTGGTTATATTACTGTGGTTTTTGACTGCCTTCAACACTAATGAGGCTTTCGAGATAATGAGACTAAACTTTAGGGGGAAAGTTTGCATGTGCTGTCACTCTTTTTATCGCTATGTCTTTTCTGAGGAAATTTTTCTGAGTTTTTACGTATAATATATTAAGCTTTGTTAGTGTATTCACTTTGTACAAAGCAAAGAATTTTGATTCTTAATGAAATTTAACAACATCTGGTGGCGTATATGTGCCATCTAGTCTAAGTACATTATAGGCGAAACTTTTCCGCAATAGGTATGCGGATCATCATTTTCCGAAATTTTTATCAACAATATTCATTCAATTTAATTTAAAATACTTGTAGGTAATCTTATTAGGCTTTATATTTCGTATTTTGTAAATAGTGCACCCAGTTCAAATTCCGAGCTATAAGAAGATTGAAGCCTGGTCCATCCAGTGCGCCAAACAAGTGTAAAGGATTACTGTCTTCTGTCATGTATGACAATTGACATGTCTTATGACATAAAAATTAAAATTTCCTTGACACGTTTTGATGCTCATTAAAGATAATTAAATTTTTTTCTAGTATAAGGCATGTCAACTGTCATATTTGAAAGAAAACGTTAAACGATGCGCCTATATAACAAGATATTAAATTTCATAGATAAAGAAATATTTCTTGCTTCGTTTATAGACGAAGCGATTACAAAAACGTTGCATTATATAAAAGTTAATACATAGAAGGAAATTAAAAGTAAATTTGATTATTTTTTTTCAAAAATATCAATAAATTAAGCGACAAATCCAAATATAAATTTCCGTTTTGGATCACGAATGACTGACATATCAAACTATAGTATAATACTAATGATAAGTTGTATTCGATTCGAAATGTCTAATTAAATTCTCGACGTTGGTTGTTTGTTCGGTTTGTCGATGATCGGGTCGCGCGACAGCCTATTCCGCCCGACGAAGGCTTCGAATAATTTGATGCTGTTGTGCTCGTCGTTAAGTAAATATTTGAGAAGCGACTGAAATTAATTAGCATACTCGCATCAAACAGCGTTGATTGATCCTGATAAACATCGCGTTTCGTCGATTTCACGATAATCAAAATTATCTAACGGAATCGCGAGAGTTACTCAGGATTTGTCGCGAAAATGTCCGCAAATCGTAAAATTGATTTTGTTCCGAATATAATTTGAAAATAAATAAATTGTTCGTTCAACGATTATAGAATCAAATTTGTATATTGAGATTAATAAATTTTGGAATCGAATATAAATTTCAATGCAATAATAAATTTCGGATCATCTTCAAAATCCATAAATTTCATTTCATTCGGACTCATTGTTATTCGGCTTCTGTTTATACTAAACAAACACATAAAATTATAGCAGTTGTTCGCGCATAAACAGTTTTAATTAAACAACAAACTTTTCAGCGTCCAGGTGTCGGCATAATTCAGGAACATAAAACAATAACAATAGTTGCGTACCGTTTGTACAAAACAAACAAAACACACGCAAATTCAAACGCACAAACATGCACGAAACGATCGTTTAATTTTCGCCTACAATCATTAGGATTCGAGAGCAGATAACGAAGCGTTATGAAAACCGAAAATTTTCCGCAGAGGCTAATAACTGTTGTGGAAACTATTAATATTAATGCCAAGCTGTGGAAAGCCCACATCATTCGTGATATTTTCTCGTTGTAAATGCAATATTTACGTGCTGCAGCATCGGACTTTGGCGAAAATTGGAAAGCTCTGGGAGGTATTTTACATGGGAACAAGTTAGTTTTCCTTGCCTTTTTTGGCTTAGCGGGATGACTATGCTATATATAATCGTTTAGGGGATGCGAAAACGACAGCAATGGTTTAGTATTATACATACTAGAACGAGGTAAAGTCAAGAACTAGGCTTCATTTTTCAAAAAGGAGTTCAGTTCTACAAATCGTATGCGAAACTTTGAGAAAAATGCATGCCGTATATGTGTAACTTATTGTTTGTGAAATTGCTCAGTTTATGTGCAACGCAATTTTGCGTCATGTGCCATCGATATAGTGAGATGTTGTTTTGTTGATTTTTTTCAAAACACCTTTGATATCCGAAATTTGAACTTTATTATCATTGCACTATTTTTCACTTAATACAACTTTAGCCTTGTAGCCAATCATCTGAAAAACCTAATTTAACCTATTTATCGATTCAAGAAAATTTAAAAGAGAAAAGAAGAAAATGAAAATGAAGAATTCCAAATTTTAGTGAAAACAACAACAAAGCGTTATTCTACTAATATATATTGTTTGTATATTTTGTATATAATTTTTTTGCATCTCACGTGAACTAAATCATTTTTGATTTTTAATTTTATTATACAAAGTGTTACGAAAGTCTCTTGAAAACCTAAAAGAGGTAATATATCATGTTAATTAACTCGAAAAATATGACACTTTGGAGTAAGGTATTGTATGTTCGGTTTGAAACGTTTTAAATAACAAGACCTATTACCTCTTTAAGGTTTTAAGGAGACCTTTTTAATACCTTGTATACAGAATGAATGAAACTGAGTTATTTTTTTGAATATTTACATATATACAAAAAAATGAAGGCCATCATTGGATATTTTGGCACAGTTTATACAATAACATCAATTGAAGAGAAAGGCGCTTTAAGTAAAACTTTGAAAGTAAAAAATTGAATTCAAACGAACAGCTTTATGGCTTTGTAGCGGTGAGACAGTCGCACAGCTAAGTAAATAAATAAACATAGAGAGGAGGCGGATAGAAAACGAGACGCCATCGGAAGGAGGCACTTTGTTTATTTTTTTTTTTTATTTTATTTTATGTATGTATTTTTCCTTATTCTCTCCGACGGTTATCCTTTTTTCCCGCGCCTCTTGAGACGTTCGCTCCTGTTAAATTATTCAAAGGCCCATCCGTGTTATTGTTTTCATTGACGAGACGAACTCGACGCGAACACTTTCGTGGAAAATTCGACTGCACATTCACGCTATGAATAATGTAAGAAACATGCAAACGACGAATAACCGATTTGTCGACAATGCCTTTCGACACCTTATCCTCCGACTAGACTCTAATAAAAGTCAGTGATTTTAAATGTAAAATGTGCAAGAAGTCAAGGAAAACCTTTTCTGAAATTTTTATTGAATTTTCTTTCATTATTAATTTTTTGTTTGAAAATGATGATTTTTTTTTTAATTTTATTTAGTTTTAATTACAGTTGTCCCTCATATGGGAACATATTCATGTGGTAAAGATATGCATCTTGAATTTTAACTCTAACCACTCCACTTGGATAGAGTGGAACTAATAAATCCTCTAGGAATACTTCAAAGTCCTCAGCTTGAAAGGCTTCGTTTATGTCGTCAGTGCTCCCTATATATGTCTACTCATAGCTCCATATTAAGTTTTTCGTGTACTTAACGATGTTTTGCGATCATAAATGAACATTTAGTTAAATTGAGACATTATTTAAAATCTATTTTCATCCAATTTATGGACAAACAACTTTCGTTAAAGCAAACAGTCTTCGCGTTTTGATTAACAAAAATTCACGAAACTAAACACGCAATTCTAATACGAGCGAAATTGATATTGGCCGCTGATGAATCCACACAATCATTACGTACAAGAAAAATCAATATTTAAACGTGTTCGATGGGAGGCTCACGTTATAGGAACTCAAATAACCGACGGGTCTTCCCAATTCCGGAGTTTGAATAACCGCAAACTTCATAGCCGTATTGATTATTAAATTCGAAAGTCCCAAATCGTGTACATATTTCTGTATGGGCGGCTAGTGCTAATAATGTATATTATGAAATAATGAAATCGGAGAATTTCTCAATTTCAGTGAACGTGCTGGCTATTTAGATATCTCAAAATTAGACAGATAATTGATACCCTTATATTTGGTTGAATAAATTTTATTCGAGTGTCAAAAATATCAATAATTGTGAATAAGAAATGGTTTTACATTTTATATAAAGATTTTTTTATAAAAAAATAATTTAATAAATTAGCAAAAAAAGACATCAATCATAATCACTTAAAATATTGAAAAAAGGTTACTTGCATTTCTTGTTTAGTATAAATATAAAAAAAGTTGTCGAAAATAAGCCGGCAATTAATTTTAGAAGGGGTTCCCGGAGAAAAATTACATTTATTACTCGGGTGGTTGATGTTTCAAAAATAACACGTTTAAACCATCAAAATTTTGCGTTTAAATGACAAGTTTCGAACGGCGGAAACTTCTCTATGATTGATTACCGTGAAAGTTTTGTTTGTGAGCTGAAACTTTCTTTTTCGGACGCTTAACCCGAAACATTTAACCAGAGGGTGGTGATCAATTAACCCGCGGTTGCCCTTCTAAACTTTGTTTATATTTATTATTATTATATAATACATATATAGAAATATGACGTGAAACTCGTACTCGGATAAAGATATCCACGACACGTATATTGTTGGTTATGACACGGTTTGTGAATGTTTGTACGTGGCTTTTCCCAATTTGGTGCTCACAATTTCCGAGTTTGAACTGTGCATTTCTACACAACAATATAAATTCAACTAAAACTTATAGATAAACACGATAATACAGCTTTATATAATAATATTTATGAATATGACATATGTATGGTCACAACTTTATATAATAATATAATATAAATTTGTGGTCTATATATAATTAATAATTCACACGATCTTTCATCAAAGTACGTAGAATAATTTTATGAATTCTATATTATTTTATAATGTTTGAAGCGGGGATAGCGAACCTATGGAATACATGCTAGAGGTGGCAACTACAGAAATTTGACTGGCACGCGAAGGATTTACAATTTTTGATTTGATTTAATTCTGGATTAAGCGAAAAGAAATTTTCAGAATTATTAAATGAAGCGAATTCAGCGTATGATGACTTATTTATGTATGGATGTTCAATAGTTATTGCAATAGGAGTTGTGGAAAACTTTTTCATACATTGTTGTAATTACGCTTTTTCCAAATATGAAAAAGTCATTGAACATTAATCAGTTAGTTGATATATAGATTCTTAACCGAGTTACAAAGTGTAATTGTGATATTTATTTTGATAAAAGCTCAAAGCATATTTAGAAAAATTAAAATCATCCCTTAATTAACACATTTTCGAAGAGCTTTTTTTCGGTCATAAATATTTTCCTTACACCACTGAAAAATATATGAAAATTTCGGCACATAAGCGAAAAAAGTTTCACCACAACTGGTCTAGAGCAATTAAACGTACGAATTATAATGCATTAGCAGACCCATATAATATTTTTGTATCCGCTTTGCAGATTCAATGAGAGGAATCTTTCGGACATTTGCCCGAGGGATGAGACCATAGCGAGAAGGTCCTTATTAAATTTGCAGAAGAATATCAATATTTATCCTAGCCGGCAGGGAGAAAATGAAAAGACCGTTAAAGGAAAGTGGATTAGGACATTAATGCCCTAATTTTGTCCGTTTTATTCGCTATGTAAATTCATCGTCGTTTTATGCATCTTAAACGAATTCAAATTATCTCTTTTATATTCATGCCTCTCAAAAAGTGTATATAGAAAAAAATTGCTCGATTCCCTTTTAAACAAACGTGACCTTCGTTGAGGCGGCGCTCTTAAAAGATCTACACTTTTGACCTTTGATAGTTAGTTTTTTTTCGGAAAAACATAGCTCTTTCACATGCCGGTCACGCTACCACTTACACGGGATGAAAGTCATCAACTTTTGCCGTTGCAGAGTGTGCAGTTTGGTAATTTGCCCATGTAACTAACTAAAGCTGCACTTTTACCGCGAACTTTTCTCGCAGAGTCTCCAGACTTCATTAGTACATCGCAGCTAATTCATGAAATATTCTCGGAGCAGACATATTACTGCGCATTTAAACGAATTCGCGAACTAATTAAATTTCTTCCGAAGCATTTATGTAAATGATATTAAAGTACAAATTTCCACTTTAAGCATATTTCATATGAAAAACGAATACAGTTTTTAAACTTAAAATTCGAAATCGCAAATTTTATTTCTTGATTTTTTAATATACTTAAGATTTCATATAAAACGTATACGGAGAAATAAATGTAGGAACGGTTTGGGGTAGTTTTAGGTTGAAGGTGTTTTTAGGTGTGGGGATGAATTTGAAAATGGCGTTATGGGTGAAAATATATTTAGGAGTAGTTTAGAATTGATTAGGTAAAATTTTTACTTCCGTATAGTTTAAATTATACGCGATTTTAATTTTATATTCTACACTTAAGCTATTTTTTAATATTGCTTAATTTTTTTTTATCTATCTCATTTGAATTTTTTTTTGTATTTTGTATTTCGCTGTTTTTTATTTGTATAGGCTTCGACGCAAAATCAATCAATCAACTCAAATTTATCCAAGGAATCATCTTAAAATTCATTCCCATTCTCAAAAATGCTCTCAACCTAAAACTACCCCAACCCATCCTCAAACTACCCCTTAATTTATTTCTCCATATATATTTTTTACACGAACTCATAAATAAATTGAAAAATTAAGAAAATTAATTTGCAATTTTGAATTTTAAGTTCAAAAAGTCCAATTTGAAGTATAAAACACTCGATTTGAAGGGTAAAAACCGTTCGAGGCCCGATTGTATAAATTCCAACTCCGAGTATAATATATTTCAAATAAAAAACGGATACGACTCCACAAAAAAATATCGTATCCAAAATCACATTATCTTAACAGCGAAACAAGAACGCATAAGCAACGTCTCTGATCAAAATGTAAATGTCGCACGGAAAAATCCGCGAATGTGTCGCAACGCTGATTTTTTCAACCACAACGTCTTTATTCTCCCTTCCTTTTCCGGTCTTTTTTTCTAACACTCGACGACGAAGATCGACGGCGTTGACGCCCGAGAGGAAAATCTATTTATTATCCTCGGCGTCACCGTCGAATTTCCGAGTGATTTTTTCCTCCCACTTTGCCCCGCAGGTATCCTTTTCGTAAGAGTACAAAGGAAGAACGGGTCAAAACATTGGACCCCGAACTGTGGGGGGGGGGGGGTGTAAAGGGAAAATGTTTTATATTTTTCGAAGAAATGGGGGAACAACGCTGTGGAAAAAAATAAGACAGCGAAACCGTTTTTCGGCTCGGCGTCGCCATTTTGCGCGCTCGGATGATGATGATGTCATTTTTTTCTTAGGGGAAGAAATGTGTCAAATGCACATTTCTTCATCGTCAAGCTTTTATTTTTTTTAGCTATTTTTATTCGGCAGAGTACGAATGAAAATGGGGGCAGGATTCATTGGTGGGTTTTGTGAAATAATCAAAATAGATTTCTTATATAAGTTCATGATTTAATTAAAATTTGTTTTCAAGAATGAAAACGAATTTTGATTCACTAGCAATACGTTATCAATAAAGTAAAATTAGAATGTTATTTTAGGGTAAGCAAACGTTACGTTTCTTTAGAAATTTTCAGATAAATTGAAAGTAAATTTTATATTTGAATACTGGAAATAAATAAGGACTTAAGTGCTTTTTTTATCATTTTTAAATACAATGGTTTTTGTCAAAAAATTCCCAAATTGGGGCATACCATACAACTAATTCATGTTCGTTGTTGATATACAGAGAGACTTCGACCATATTTCGATACATGGGAGTTAGTATATAGAGTTTATTTCTGACATAAAACCGATTTTGGATTTTTTAGTACTTTTGTCTGGTATTAATTTAAGAAAAAACCCAAAATTATAATATTATGTGAATTAAATTAAAAAATATATGCATTTCATTTAAAATTACACACTTTACATCTATTTCTTACATTGCTAATATTTTCCACTAGTTATTTTCAGAAATTAGCTGTGAATAAAAACCAAGCGTGCGAGCCTTGAAATATGACTTTTTACGCTTGTGTTCCGTTGAATAATTAATCACGTTATTCTTAATTTCCATCGATCGAAATAGGGCGAACACGTAACTACATGCTAAAAAAACAGCTCTATGATTTATTCAAAAGTCGCAGTGATTCCGAAAAAAAAACAAACGACGACAACGACCGCTATGATTTATGTACGGAACGTTCGAACGAAAAATCGCATACGAAAAGCGGTCGCTTTTCCGCCATTTCCTCGGCCGGATGGAAAGTCGTCCGAGCGAAAATTAATCGCTTTTCCGCTAATGTCGAACGGGAAAATTCCCGAACACACATCGGCTCGTATATTCGCGTATGTGCGCGTTGAAAAATAGCGTTTAATAAATGTCATCGCGGGGTAGGCTTCGCGTTACAATCCACAGAACGTCCCTTGGAAAGTGTGGAGTTTGATATTCAGGAGCTGGGCTCGAGACACCTTTATATAAGAGTACCTTGTGTCACAATAAATATTGAAAATATCATCCAGAAATACTGCTGAATGCGGGGCTCGAAATAGAGGAAAGAATAGATGTCGTAGGGCGATGCGTGGGTGGCCCATAAGGGCGGTTACGTTGCACAAACCCTAATATATTACGAAGAAAATTATATTTCCATACGGGCGCGTAGTTCTGTATTATTACAGAAAAAAACTCTTAGAAAAATGTACAATAAAAAATAAACTTTAATAGTAATAAAATAGGTGAATTATGGTTTTAAATGTCGAAATTAAATTTGAAAGAGAGTTAACAACACTGATCAATCTTGCATCTTAGTCAGCTGTCACTTGTCACTAGTAATTATGTATTCTTGACTGTTTGAGCAATCTCGAGATTCGAGAAACCTCTTTTTTTCTCAATTTCGAGAAATTTATCAGCAGTATAATATATTGACTCTCATTTTTTTGGTCTTTCCTGATCTGGAAATATGTTTAGGGGTAGTTAAATAGTGGTTTGGTTTTATTTCTCGAAAATTCAATCTCAAGAGTTTTCGAGCAAAAATTCTCGACTCACAATCTTTAACGAAACTAGCGGCAAAATAATAGAGATGCAAGACTAATTGGCACTTCCACCTCTCTTTAAAATAAATATATATACAATGGAATGCTAAAACCATAATTTATCATGAAATATACGCTTATGTTACATAGGCGAGTCGTTGATTGCTTTAATAAAAGAGTCACGTTGGACGGCTCTTTCGGAAAAATTAATAAAGTCGCAACCCTTTGCGCGTCCGCAGATAAAAGTGATATTTCCATTCGAAAAGGGTTAATCTTCACCAACCGAAAAAATATGAGATTCTTTCTTCGGTGCGAACATTAATTTTCATTACTACTGTCAACCGGCTCGATTTATTGCGCACTAATAATACCCTAGCAGTGCAAAATTTTAATTTCGATATTCAAACGCTTAATTTCTTTGCACGGCAAAACCTCGGACGCTTAGAAAAATAAAAAGGAGTTGCCCTTTCAAATTTCTCTCGCAGAAGTAAACAGATGTCATGTTGATGAAGATAAAACGGCGCGACCTTTGTCAAGTGGGTCCTCGACGAAAATTGGGCCGATATATACGATACAGAACAGTACCTACAAAGAGAAAAACTTATTTGTCGTAGACGGTGACCTTTTACACTTTAAATTCCACCCGACCACTTTGCGGTGGTTGTTGGCCCCGCGAAAGGACTCAGAGAAGGGCTGGTGCACAAATAGAGTTAATATTAAATTCCTGTTCGGAAATACGACTCAAACTATGAAACGTTTCCGCCAAACTGATTACGGTCAAGACTTACTGTTAAAACTTAACTTAAAAAAAAATCTTAAAGTTGATAAATAGACGTGATTGATGGTGGAAAGTTAAACTTTTCACCAAGACTTATTACCGAAGTCGGAAAAAAGTTCGAATCGTTGAAACGTCAATGATTCCCGCATCGTAAGATGGAATTGTTTTCGCGTCGAGTTTTTTTTCGTATTATATTTTTCGTACGGATTTCAACTATGGTTTCGGAGTTCGTCGACCCGTGTGGGTGGTTGTTTTCGTCTCGGGTTACAAACTTTTTTCGAAGAAATAAATTTTTGAACAGTTTCGCCCTTTGAGCAAGGGCGCGCCTTCGGATTATCTTGACGCGATCCGAACGGGGGCTAATTATCATCAAAAGAATATTAAGGTAATTACGAAATTCTCCTAAAAGCCCATTTACACACTTACCCGTGCACTTCCTTTGGGGACTCCCTTTCCTGTCGACCGTGTTTCATTATGCCGCAGTGGTTCAGCGGATACAAATCCTTACGGAGCTCGCTTATTAATTTAACATTACCCATATACTATGCACGTGTACATTCCCGTTTTAACCTCTTCCACGCCAACGACTCACTGGTGAGTCGCGCATCGACTGGCTAAGTATGCCAGCGACTCACTCATGAGTCACGAAGATTTCTATAATAAATTATTTCGCCCAAATTTAATTACATTAGTGGTGTCAATAGACGAAAAAATTTAAAAATTGATGGTTTTGAGTTTTTCGACCGTATTTTTAGTGAAATTTAAGAATATTTTTTCAGGACTGCCACCTAATTTATTATGTCGTAAAACAATGCAATTTTTTTGTACAAATTTATTCAATATTGATTAAAAAAATTTATAAAATATAAAACCATATTATATATGTCGTAAATTTTTATGAATTTTAAGAGTTTCTAGAATTCTAGTCGCATGTGAAATTGGTTAGGTTTCGAACGAGGCAATATAATTTTGTGAACAATATAGAATATAGAATATAGTTTTGATAATGTTTCATCAATGTTTTTTCAAAACTAAGCGCCTTAATTATATGAAATTTAAGTTTATTTTTCATTGCTTTCCTTCTCATCAATCGAAGCTTTAACTTAAGCAAAATAAAAAAAAAATTAACAACGATTGAAAATTCCAAGATCATGAAAAGGAAGAAGTCCAAATATTAACATAGAATAGAAACAATTCGCCATTTTACTATATTGTTCATATACAAGGTAAAGCTTTTGTCTTCGTATGCAAACTAGACAATTTCGCAAAAGAAACGTAACACATACATGTATACGTCAAAAATTCAAAGATATTGCACATTCGTTATTTTTGTCTCACATTTTTTTCAGAAAAATATTTGAAATAAAGATAAAAAAATCTATACCATGGCTTGGGTGACAAATATGCATGTAAGGTTACCCTTAACACACATGTACATCGAATTATTTAAATCAAACCATTTTTAGGATTTTCATTGTTTGTGTACAGCTAAAGATCAAATATTTCGTGAATAGCAGTTAAAGGGTTCATATTACACGAAGAGGTCAAAAACACACATTTGAATTTTCTAACTACGAGAAAATTCCTCATATGGAGCAAAACGTGTATGCAAAGCGAAAAAGACGGACGCCGATCGAAACGAGGCCCGCTGCGGGCGCTTGTTAACCCTTTCATGACCGCGCTCACTTTGAAAAAAATTTGATTGATCGCCGTAATCACGTTCTTCATACTATTTATGTGTGTATAATATATTTTTTATCGTATTCGCGTGTCAGCGAGGATCGCGTCCGGCCTCCTGGCTGTTAACACCGTCCGGGCTGAACATTAAAACGGCATTAACCCGAAGACCGCAGGCGGTAATTAGCGGTCGTTCAAATTGCGTTTTTATCACCTGGTTTGGTGACGAATGTCCAGATAAGTATTCCAATCGCAAACAAGAAATTGTAAATCAAAAATTTGTGTCAGCTTCGGCCTACGCACTTTGGCTTTTATCCGGATATATTTTCGTGAGGCGTTTGCGCTATGTCTGTCAGATGCGAAAAGCTTTGGCAAAATCAACGGTTACGAGGAAATTCAATTAAGGATAATCTCAAACAGAATAATAAATTCATCGTTTAGTTCTGCAAATATTTTATCTGACCGGATCTTTTGAGAATTAAGCGTGAAAGCTTTTATAGGCGCTCATAGGCGGTGGCCTCGAACTTTGGTTAAAATTTCAGACTTAATATAATATCGGTATATTTCAATTTAGCTCACGATAACAATACTTTCAAGGGTGCGAAGAATATTTTGGAAGCGTGTGTTGAAATTAAATCATTTTAAAGAATTTATTAAAAATTTATGTAGACTGAAAATTATTTCGATAACGACATTAGGGATTCCAATATTTACTACTTAATTTTGACCAAGATTCGACCTTCGATGATACCGATATTACAAAATAGACTACCGGTAGATACTAAAATAAAAAAAAAGTTATTAAATAACTCATTGAAAGAATAACCAAATCGAAAAATAAATCAAAATTTTATTTTAATCTGCGAAACGTAAGGGTTCAAAAAGCTTCAATTTATAATTAATCGTAAAAAATTAAAATTTTACGTGAAGAAAACATTTGTGTCAAGTATTTAGTAATTGTTTACCAACTTTCAAAAACTGTTTGCTTTATTAGTGTAGACTCCGAAAAAGATCATTTTTATCTGCTTAACAAATTTGCACAAAAATAAGGTTAGGCGACGAAAGTTAAGAAGTGGTAAATTTCTTAAAACCAAAAACGGTTGTAAATAAAAATGATTTAATTTTTTGTGTTTATTAAAAATCATTTACCATTTTGATGGTGCAAATCTATATCTTTATGTACTATATATAAAACTCAAACGGTATATGTATGTATTCAACAAAATCTTAAACCGATAGACGAATCTTCACTAAATTTGGCAAGAATATGTTTTGAAATGCGGAGAAACTAAGTAAGCATTGATTTTTTTTTAATATCAGTTTTTTATATCGATCGCTATACAAATTATAATATAAATTTTGCCGGCGTTGCGATTGATTGTGACAATAATTACGATCGGTCGTCGACAATCGGTAACACCAATATGTCAAAACACGTGTTTGAATCGGTATCGAGCAACGCTGTACACTAGTCGCTAGTTTTATATAATTTTATAAGTTTAATAATCATGAAAGTAATTAATTAATTAATTAATAGTTATACTAAGAGTAAATGTATAATTTCCAAATACTTGTTTTTATGTATCAACTATATAAATAAATCAATATCGATATTGTCTAACGTTAATATTTTCGGAAACCTTAAACGACACAATCACAAAATAGACAACTGAAACTCAAACCGATTGCAAAAATAAAAAAAACTCAAATGACCCTACCACACTTTCTTAAGCATTTGCACACATTGAACGAATGCCACACGTACAACATACGATAAAATAAACGTAACAAACAATCGCAGTTTCGCACTGGTGACGAGAGGGCGTTAATAAATGCCGGGCGCGTATTACGAGCGCACATGTAAATACGTAAGTCGGACGTTTTCAGCGGTACACGTCTTCACGTGAAATTTTCCACGTGAATATGCGAAACTTTGCGCGGCAACACCGTGACTTTCATATATTTCATTTAATGAGCCGACTGAGGCGGCAGCCACCTTACAATTTACGAAATACGGCACTTCGTATGCGATAAGTACCTACGTACCCGCTCACAGTACAGTGCAATCGAATGTAAATTGTGTGTGATTGTGAATAAATTTGATTTGTTGAAATTAAATTTTGAACGTTTTGGCATTAATTGAGTTCTTTTGATTACATCGTTATATGGAATTTTTGATTTGTTTTCAGTTGAGTGATTTCGGGGATATTATATCATGGTTTGATCTGTTTTGTATTAATATGAAAATCATAGTTTTAAATTATATATATGAGCCGTTATATAATATATGAAAATAGTATAGGCGCCAATTTTGAAAAAAAAAATGAGTTAAGCCTAGATTTAAGTTATCACGTAAGTTCTTTTTGTAAGCTTTTAATAAACAAATGTCCCCACAAAAGAATGAAAGATATTTCAAATTTTGTTATAAACGAAAATGGCATAATCAATTTTCAGTCCCAAAAGCATTGTTTCAGTAATACTTAATCCTGATTTTTTTATTATTAATTTTAAATTTGATATGCTTAGAACCTCTGAAAGAAGAAAATAAGTTATTTATAAGCTGACAGTGTTTTTAAATATAATATAATATTAAAAAACGCAAAACTTTAAGTATCTCGAAACAAAAAATGAGATACGCCATTTTCAATAAATTAATATAACGTCTTATATTTGAGTTGTATATTATATATGTATTTCATATTTGAGTTATATTTATTTATAATATTATATTTCGTGTTTAAAAAAATTAATCGAATTTATCGACATAAATTAAAATTATCAAATTTTTCATTTCAATGTATATGTCACAGTTCATGTATATTTGGATCGGTCATAAATACAAAATTTTGGGTGTTGAGTTGGGTTAGATTAGGTTAGATCGAGTCTAATGTACATGGTATGAGATATATACAAAAAGATATACTCCACATCAATCTTTTAACGAAACCACAACATCCATCCCATCCCCCCGGCTCCAATACAAACCGCACAGCACAAAACAAACACACAAACCCGCCAATTTCTTAAATCGAAAAATCTAGTATCCACTGCACCGCATACGTATTTCGCATGCACTCGCACATACGTACAAGAGCTTTACGTCTACGCGACGATACGTGCCGGGGCTGAAAACACGTATACGCCCCGTATTACGTACGTACACCGTACAGAGCGTGTAGCTCGAATTTACATAACAAAGGTTGTGCGCCGCTGGCTTTTCGGTCGCTGCTCGCCGACCGGTAAATACTTTCCGAACAATGATTCGTGCAATGTTCCCGCGCGGGCGGCTGCAATTTTCAGCGCTGTGGGGTGACTTTGCGCCACGCTCCGATTCGATTCCGTGACGGTTGATTTGCATCTGTGTTTGCATATTCCGTCACGTCATCGGGCTACCGTATTCGACTGTAATAAACGAATGCGCCGGTCGGGTAATTCGTTTGATTGATTTGAAAATAGTTTTTTTTTTCGGTACTTTCCCATTATACAGACGCAGAGTGAGTAATTGACTGACTATACGCACACGCTCACACATATATTATACAAATTTTCTAGTTGTTGTCGCTGGTTTGGAGTAAAATTTTAAAGTGAACCTACACTATGTTAAAATTTAATTTTTTTTTATAATTTATTGTTTTTTTGTACGTTTAGCTTAAAAAAAATTAGTACTAAAAAAACGTATTAAAAAAGTTTAAGTATTAAAAAAAATTAATTTAAATTGCAAAACATTATGGAATTTTTATATAATGTAGGATCGCTTTAAAATTTCATTGTAAATCAGCGACGATAGCTAGCGATTCAATTATGCTAAGAGGAAAGTGAAAATGAATGTTATAGAATTCAAAAATATCTAACCTTACTCAACCTAACTAAATGTTCAATAATAAATGTATTTAATTTTTCTTTTCTAAAAGAAAAGTGGAAATAAGTGTTAAAAGTTTCAAAATAGTGCAGATCTATCTTTACACTGGATAGAAATCCACATGATTTGTATGAATAGTAAACCGGCTGAGCTGCACCCGTGTAACTCAAAAGTACCAAAATGTAATATGTTTTATTGTCACAATGGAAATATATAATGGTCAATATACAATTATAATTATTAAATAAAAAAAAATTGGTGCTTTTTATGTGTGAATATCCCGAACATTTGCAGCAGTCTAATGAGAAAGTACCGTTTTTCCTGTTGGCAATTTCTGAAAAATCTTTCAAGCCACGGCCGGTACAATAGAGTCGGAGTTGCATTGAATAAGACACAATGCTAGTATTCAACGACGGACCGGTCGGTACCATATGACGATTTGGAATCCCCTGCATTCAATTTGGGGCCCTTTACCACCGAAGGTTCAACCCCCTGAACCGAGGCTTTGCAGTACATGCACTCAATCACGGCACGAATCAAAAGCTTTGACGAAACGACCGTTTAACACGCGACCATGGCGTCAAGAATCCCACCCTCCATGTCATTCTAAGTCATCGTCAATAAATCGACAAGTTTCAATTAACATATGGGAATTTCGAATATTTGTTTCAGCTGGTTTTACGGTTATTTGATGGTAATTGCATGTGAAGCATATGAATTTTTGTAGTACAAACTTAACGACCGTGCTGAAAATCCCTTTTTACAGGTCAGATGGAATGTGAAAAACTGAAAATTTGGACTTAGTAATGAAATTGACTACGTCTGTTATTAAAGTGCACAAAAGGACGCCGCCTATAATTGTTGGATGTGTTGCAAAAGTATATGAGTTTGTTTGTTGTGAATGAAGTCACAATTTGCGAGTTTAGCTTTCAATGTAGTTCTGTGTCAAATACAATAGAACAGGCTTGACAAGAGATAGAGAAATTTCATAATACATTATAAACGATCTTGAATGCAATATTCAAATTTCCCTCACAAAATATTAAATCAATTTTATACAGCTGCATAAAATAACATTCACGATATTGAAAGATTCCTTTCGACTCTGTATTTTTATGTACAGAAGCACAACATATTTTTGCACTCGCTAAAATTTTCATTCGAAAAATTCGAGACTCCGAAACGAGAGGAATAAAAAACACGGTCGCGGCATGACAAATAACATGACATATGCGACATGACGCACATTTTACAGTTCCACTTAGCATAAAATATTCCTTAAGTTTTTTCCTTTCTTTTCCGCTTACAAATCATTACGTTCAACTTCCATTTTATAAATTGAACTTTTTTCCCGGAAAAATAATGAAAAAAGAACTCCCGTTGCCTTGGGGCGTACGTATTTTTCATTTTATTTCCCCCCCTTGGTTCGATCGCATCACAAATACACCCATTGCTGCGCTTGCGTCCTCGCTGAAAGTGTTCATCGTCGTCTAGAAATTACAGAAATTGTGCAGAAACCGTTGGAAGCCTGCAGGAGAACCTGCGAGGAGGTTAATATGCGACTACATGTCGGACGGAAGTTAATTACCGGAAGAAACAGAGCAGTTTTCGAGCCACGAGGTTAATAACAAACCCGACGAACTTCTGCAAGCGTACGCACGACAACGAAATTAAATTAATCCGATTGCAATGAATAAACAAATTTCAACAATCCCCGAACTGTAAATTACAACCGACTCTCTATTCCCGTCTGAGATAGTTGTGGGACAACCTGGCTTATGTGCCTTGCCCCAGAGTATGCATCTACTTTGTACCTTAAGTATCACTATCCCACTTGATATTGTGTTCAAGTTTCTAAACTAACGTCGTCTACTTACACAAAGTTTATCTTAATAATCGAAAACTTGCTTCGCATAATATGCGACGTGCTATAATTGAAAACTTTACAACCCAATACTAAATATATACAAAACACTCAATTATCAACGTTTGATTCGTATTTTTTTATGGTTACTTCATAACGTTTCGATAGAATTGTTCTATCACACAATATATCAGTCAACGAATCGAACTATCATAGCTTATGAAAGCAAAATGTAAAAAAAATACTGAAAATATAATTTGAAATCGTCTTGTTTGATTGTTTTATATCATTAGAAAATTCCAAAGCTAAAGTAAAAAAAATTCATTGCCATGGTAAATAAAAATTCCGAAGCGTTACCATGGTAAATCAAAATTTCTTTGTTAAAGTAATAAAAATTCAAGAGTATGAGGCTCTGAGGCTGTAATAAGCATGTTGCCAATACGAAACGGTTGTCGGTCTGTCACGCAATACCATTCAGTCAAATTATTAGAGCGGTTATAGGTATTCAAAGACCACCCTCTTCGACGCCCAACTTTCGTAATTTATTCAACACTTTCATCTACTTTTATCGTATCCGCCACTGAAATCTACGCCCTTCCATTCGAAGGAAAAATAATGTGTTGATTGAAAATGTATCCGTCAATTATCAATAGTGTATTTAAACAATCGTTACATTTTTCTTTTTCTTTATAGTTGGTTCAACATTGAAATTTGACATAAATATGAATCATAATCAAAATTCATAAATTTGTTACTATTTACTGCACCCTTGTAGTATATTGTGAAAAAACGAAGTAAATAACATTTCTCAGAAAATTCATACACTTTGGCTTTCAATATCCAATTTGCAAGTGAGAAATATACATATTATTATATTATTGTATGATATAATATCACTGAAGCGATCTACTTTTCTACGAAAAAAAATCAAGCGAATATTCTAAATCGGCAGTCAAAGGTCCCGACCGTGTCATATTTGGCCGAAATCAAGGGATGGACGATAAAGGGCGATACGGGTTAAATCTGAAGGGGTCAAATATTGTATAGCTCGCCCTTTGTTCGAATTCCCATTGTCAACCACCTCCGCTTGCTGGATACCTATTTACGGACGAACGATGCCAATATTTAAACGGGATAGTAAAGTCCGACCGACGA
Organism: Hydropsyche betteni; assembly: GCA_028571205.2. NCBI lineage: Eukaryota > Metazoa > Arthropoda > Insecta > Trichoptera > Hydropsychidae > Hydropsyche > Hydropsyche betteni. The sequence goes on from JAOXNN020000004.1 coordinate 2,435,639, forward strand.
GTGTATGATTCTGACGTTTTCAAAATGTATGTGTGTGATATTTCAATCCCAGGTATAATATTATGGAAAATTGACTTTTAGAGTTTTCGTAGCGGGAAAAAATATTTTTTGTGAGTAGTACGTAAATTATAAATTAATTACAGATAATAATTTAATCTCACTGAATATTAAAAGATCTTTATTAAAAAAAGTAAACTCGTTTAGCGAGATTATATAAAAGAATAATGAAGACTGATATAAATTAAGCTTGAGTACTTTTTTATAAATAAACAAAAACGAAATACGTGCCCGCGAAAGCATAGTAGGGCATACGACGTAACTTCGTTAGAAAGTATTACGTGTACGTAACGTATATACATTGAGTACATATATTTCGTTACGTGGAAGGCCAAGCCCTTTGTAACGGGCGGACAAACAAGTCCTCCCCGTATCCTTTCCACGGAGAAAAAGGATAACTTATTTTTAGTCCGGGACGCAATGGAAATAAATTACTGGCGTCGGTTTGTACAAATAGCGGTTAGTATGATAAACAATTTAATTTACTTCCATGTTTTTGTTAGATTGACGGCGAAGAACGAGCCCTACTCCTTTTCCTTTTTCCATTCCTTCGGCCCGTTTCGGGAGTCCGGCTCTGTGCGGATCCGAAGGAGTCTCCTCTTCTCGGACCAAATAAAACGGAGACAAAAGCCACCGAAATTATAAAGGTTTATTTATTTACGGGCTTTATGTAACGAACGAAAGAGGGGCGGGTCGCCTCATTTGGCTAATTATTCCGAGTTTTCTCGAACAAAATGTCACGTTTCGATCCTGGGGACACTTTGCCGCGAATTTATTATTTACGACAAATTTCATTTCAGGTTAAGAATTTGTGAATTCACGCTTCGAAAAGTACGTAAATATTCCTCGCTATAAAATCTAATTATATCCGTAATCAAAAATATAAACGAAAACTGAAGTTTATTTAAGAGGTTAATAAACTTATATTTTTTGTTATGAATAAAATTGAAACGGATTGAAATTTTCACATTGATACAAAACTGAGGAAAACTTTCCGACAAATAACATACGTTTGATGTATTCTTTGAAAATCGAAAAAGTTTTCACTTGTAAAATAAAAATATATCATGGAACATATGTAAAGTTGGTTTTAGAAATATACGATTTTTTCATGAAAATATTTACATATCGATCGCAATTTAGATAACAAAATTATATTCAAAAATAAAAATGAAATTTAGTCAATAAATATTTATAAAAATATCTCTTCATGTACAAAGTAATTTTCGTATTAAAATACGCGTGTAATTCGTATGAAGTGTGAATAAATAAATAAATAGTAAAGTTTAGAGTTCTTAAAGCACCCTGGACATGACTTTATCCTACGACAAGGGGTGTTAACAAGACCCATTTAGATAGAGGGTCCGCGTGACTTATCTTATACTCTCTCCTCGTGATTAAAGACGCAAACCCGCAACAAAGGGCTCGCTTTTCGATAACACAGCCTAACAGTCTCGTTATGCCACACATTTCACAATTTTCAACAAATCGAAAACCACATACACGCACATCTCAAATTCCACATACGCCCAATCCTCTTATTACACGGATACGTTCCAGAGGCTACTGTGTAAAAAATTTATGGTGACCATATAAAAATTGAAGATCATCAATATTCGGATGGAAATTCAATCCAAATATTTTATGTAAATATTAATTTTTCCACATTACACATTTTTTTATAAATTATATTTGGATGGAAGTTTCATCAAAATATTCTGATGGAATCTAACTCTAATTTTCATATGCATACCATACATTGTTTTACACGGTAGTCTCTGATACATTTCATCGGTGTAAAAAGAGAATTAAATTTTTATTTAATAACTATGATTATATTATATTATATATTGGCCTGCTTTTGATCTTAGTATTGTGACATAAGAATACTTTTTTTTATTTTAAGCCATTTTGAACTGTGTAATATATATTTGGATGGACGTTCCATTTATATATAACACAGGTTCTCAAAGTGGTCCACACGGACCCCCAAGGATCCATGAGGAGCGGCTGGGGGTCCCTGTCTGGAAGAAAAAAAAGGGAGTCCATGAGATGTAAATGGAGGTCCCCGGATTGGATTCATTTAAACTGCGCACATAGTTAATAATGATAATAATAAAATAATAAAAAAAACCCACATTTTTTTCACCAATCACTAATTTTCTTTCGAAAAAAAGAAATCAGTTTCAAATCACTGAACGTGGAAATTTACGACTGTACCTTACGATTTTGAAGCCAAATATTGACCAATTCATATCGGAACATTAGATTCATCCCTCTTATTAACAGCATGTATTAATTTTATGAAAAAATGTTTTAATTTGCTTCATTCCACATCCAAATGTTTACTTGCTTTTCATTTTGATTAAAAAAAATCAATAAAGATAAGAATAAAAATTGTATATATTTTTTTATAATTGTCCACTATACAAAAAACCTGTCACATTGTGTTCATATTTGTATTAAAAAATTAAGAAAACTTCACTATTAGGCATTCTGGAGAAGGGGTCCACGAAAAATAAAATACTGGGCTAGGGGTCCATGGGGAAAATAAATTTAGGAACCTATGATATATAATATACTCATAGAACACTGATGATCTACAATTCTTATATAGTAACCATACATTTTTTAAACGATTTTCTTTTACACGGTAGTCTCTGGAACATATCCTCCATGTAAAAAAGGATTTGGTGTATTTTCATAAACGAATAAATAGCACACGTATACGTGATTGGATGAGGGCGATTTCGCCACGTAACAACCGCGATAAACACTCGTTTTTCCTCAGCGAACGGGTTCCCTTTCGCCGACGTGTGTTTGCGCGATGCCGAGGGTTCGAGTGGAATTTGCAAATTGAAATATGGCTGCGCTAAATTTGAAATTGTACTCGTTGGGTGCACGAGCCGCGAAGCCGAAGAGGAACACACCCTCATGGGGAAGGGGTGCAGGTGCTTTGGACGCCTGCCTTCGGAAATGAATGGGTTTGAAGTTTAACGAAACGAAACCGTTTGTCGATGAAATACGGTATTTGGAACAAGAGAAAACTTGGTGCATTGCTTATGTTATATATTGTCGATGTTGGATAATGGGTCGTCATCATGTGCTATATCGAATGCAAGGTATGGCATTTTTTGGGTGAAATATGGTTTTAGCGTCCTACGAAAGTGAGTTGGCAATATTGATTGGACTGGCATCTTTTTCACTTTGCCACTAGTTGTGTTCTTTTCGATGGAAAATTTTCTTAATCTCAAAACATGCACCAAATAATTTTTAACCTTCAGCTGAAACTAAATGTTTGAATGATATAAGCGAAGATATTAGTCGTTTAGCGACATTATTTTGTATTTTAATTGACAATGAAACTACCCTGCAATGGTTTGCACATTAAGGTTTGATTAAAATATGTTGAAATGTGTTAATTGTCATAAACTTTGCTCACTATATAAACATAACCAAGGAATAGACAATCATTTCTTGATTCGTATACAACGATTAGTGACAGAGATTCTAGACTAATCAATGCTGACAACTAATAATATCAAATGTAGGATGCCAACACTCTAAAACAGTATTCTCATCTGCATGTAGACCACACTATTTGTTTCTTAATATTGATCTTTAGTGGGATTCGCAAAACTGGTGTATTTAGTATGGTTGAGTTGTTGAAAGATACGTAATTGTAGTTTTTTTTTTTTTATTTTTTATTATATTTTTAATTTGAAATGGTGTTGATGATCGTTATTTGCCAAAAAATATGTTTTGGGTGCGATACTTGTATTTTGGAATGAAAAATTGACTTTTTATTTTTAATTTTTCGCACGTTGGTTTTCTTTGATGTTTTAGTAAAAAAATTGAGATACTAGAATTATTTTTATATGACCAAAATCATTTTCCCCATATTATTTACGAAAAAACTATATTAATGTTATTTTTGTACAAAATTTATTCATATATGTATCGATAGAATAATAAATATGTTGATGTTTTTTTATGGAACATTTTCAAAAAATCTATGATAGAATGAATTTAATAAAAAAATAATATTCGGTCAATTTTCACATATGCCTAATATAAAATTTACCCAATAGAAATAATAAAAAAGAGGAGAAAAAATTATAGAATTTTCTTACTCGCCTAAAAAAGTTCTAAAAATATGACTAACGAAAATTTTATGAAACATAAATTTATATTTAATAGCCTTCGTTAGTGAAGGAAATAAAGATTATTGTAATTAAAACGTTTTCTCTAAGAAAATTACTAAAAGCCCATTAAAAATATCAATATGGCACGCGGTGGTTCTTTCGTGAAAATAATTGAACAAATTTGTCGCGGTGAAAATAAACTTTTATATTTTTTCAAAGGGCATATTCAAAACGCAATTAGCTATTCAAATAAATCAAGAAATAAGATGCTTCTTATAAACATTTTGAACAAAATGCAGAGAAAATAGCGGTACGAATTCAATTAGCAGTGTTTAACTTCGAGCTTTCAACAAAAATCTCAATTAAGAAAGGATTCTTTTCGTAGAGAAACAAAATAGGAAATACTTCAAAAGTTAGTAGTTTTTAAAAACCATAAATAGAGCAATTTTTTCTTCAAAATGGTTATACAACATGAATCGCAAATTTCAACTGATTCTAAAAATACGACGCTGTAAAGAAATTATTTTTACTGACCCGTCAACTTCAATCATGTAACTCACCTACAGAACACAGATAATGAGCCATAACAGAAAGAAGGTCTTTTTAATGTTAAATGTTTGTGAATTGAATTTTTAATAATGGCTAACTAATTGGAAACAAAGCTTTTTTATAATTATGCTAAGAATATTTTTATGAAAAATAATAGATTCACTCGATTATTTTAAATATATCTATCATTACAAAATCGCGTATACATTGTAATTTTTATCCATAATATATTAAGCAAATATATCGTTAACCGTTTAAAGTATTAAAAAGAAAACGCAAGAAAATCCGCGCTACGTTCAGTCGTCGCACAAAACGTGGAGCTTTACCGTTCGTAGTACGTAAATGATAGCACCATAAAGCTTCGCATAAAATATGATATTCTTGTAAATCAAAGTTCCACGTAGCGGATAAAGTTTTTGCCGTAAAGAAAGCTCTAAGAGTGTGTGAAGGGTATGTGCAATCTTTGGAAAAAGATATGCCTTTCGCGGTAGGGAAAAATTCTCATATTTATAATGCACGGTGCGGCGTTGCGGAAATGCCATGTTGAAAAACTTATGAGAGTTCCCTGTATGCATTGCAAATATTTTTCAGTATTATGCGAATATTTACAAATAATACATTACATTATCAAATTATAGTACAAATAAAATGTGACGTAAAAAAGTGAAAGCTTACTTTTTCGCAGATGCGTGACTCTGTGGAGTGTTAAAAATTCACTAACCTGTAATAAAACAAAAATTAAAATTCTTAACTGTTAAATAAAAATAATACACACACACACACACACACA